>JAVXUL010149288.1:0-14218 GCA_035590515.1 Trichilia minutiflora
TAGACATCATAGGCCACTTATCCTCTCTGAAGATGAAGTTTAGAAGCATTAGAATAGGATAAAAACTTATGTGGCTCGTCAAAATTACGGAATTACGAAGTCCAGAATGTTATGAGTAAATATCAAGTAAACACTGGAGAATAACATTGGATTACTGTCAAAAGCAATCTTAAGGTACTTGAGAAACACTTAGGATATAGTTCTGACATATGGAGGGAGTGTGTAAATAATAGAGGGTTACATTTATTCTGATTTTGATCAGATGTGGATGATAGAAAGTTTACATCTACATATTATAAATGCTGAATATATCGTTACTTCTAAAGTTGCGAGCGAGGCTGTCTGGTTCCGTAAGTTCATGAGAGAACTCAGAGTGGTTCCATTCATTAACTATCTAGTAACTATGTACTGTGATAGTAATGAAGTAATAAGGAACCTTGATCTCACCAGAAGTCTATATCTATTTGTAGTACAAATATCACTTGAAAAAGATATTTATATCAGATAAACACCCGAATGTGCAAGAGACTACATCAGCGGCTAACATAAAGGACCCATTCACTAAGCCAGTGACATAAAAGTAATTTAATCACCATCTTGAGAATATAGGTATATGATACCAAAGTGATTGACTCTAGTACAAGTGAGAGTTTGTTAGAGATATACCCTAGACCCAATCGTATCACACGGGTCAGGTATATTGTCTATAGTAAATATATCTTGATAATTAATTATAAATTATTTACGATTAATTATAAATGGTATTTACTATCATTTTGTATTTCTTCAGTTGCACTTTAATGATTATTGTAATAATGTAAAATGATATCCCGTGATGTATTATGTGTCAAAACTCTATCCACAATGTGTTGTGGATATGAGAGCAGAGTCTATGATTTAAATACATTCGAATAAGTTTTTGATTGAGATAATGTCATTGGGGATAATGATATTACGTGATCGACATATTTTGTTGTTGTCAATAATTAGTATGCGATGCTAATAGTTGGGTGATGAGTCTCATGTCACAAGAGTATAAACATAGGTAGTATGTTTGTGAACATATTATTGAATATGATCAAACATGATAAATCACATGAGTGATAATTCGCAGTCAATGATTCATCACATAATCATACTAGTGTACCACTAATCCTTTGATCTGAGATATCACGGCTGCTATATACAGTGAGGCACATCGTTCACTTGTGTATATCGCACTGGGCTAGTCATGCCCGGTGAAAGAAGTTTGATGGAAATGTGTTCTTATTGTATGAGAACAGGTGATGATCAAGATGGAATCTGCTAGCTCAGATTATTGAGTTTGAGATTTTAGGCAGGAATGTCATACACAAGGATTGAAATCTCTGACCAGAATACGTGCTTTTTGAAAATGAGTTTTCAGATATACGGATCCCGTTTATGATTGATTTTTTAATCCTATGATCAAGTTAGAGGTTTAACGACTTCATGACATGCACTCGATCGGGAGTCGACAATAGAGAGATTTTACTACATGTAAGTACGACTATATGAGTTTATCCGAAATTATATTCTTTGTGTTATAGAGATTATGATATCTTGTTAGAAGTCACTCATGATCATTGAGAACTTCAGTTATAATGAGTTGTACTGACGTGATGCGAAAGGGTTCGTATCGGCTCATGTCTAGCTCACGGTGAACTCAGAGGGTCACACACAATAACCGATAGATGACAATGGATAAAATAAATATCATTAAGTTAGTTAATGATATTCATATTGATGAACATAATATTGTTCTGATATATTAATCAGTAGGCGATTTTATTCTTTAATATAAAGAATATATGCTCTCGGTAATGACGCGCCAGTACTCGTATGTTGAGAAATATTCCGGTAATTTTATAAAATATCGTAAATATGATTTATGATCAAATGAAAGATAAATATGATATTTTATACATATATAAAATACCGTAAATATGATTTATGATAAAATGAAAGATAAATATGATATTTCATATATATATATATATATATAAATTTATTTATTAATAATTAAATAATTATTATTTAATCAAATATATCTTTGATTGATAAATAGTATTTTAATAAATTAATAAATATAAAAAATTAATTTAATTTTAATTATTTATTTATAAAAAATAACTAGAATTAATTCTTTAATTATGAATTAAAGAATTATATATATATAATTATTAATTATTATTATCATTAATTATAATAATAATAATTGCTTTTCTTGATGATATTATTATTGGATAATAATAATTGGGAATATGTATGTTTGATACATATTATGTAAATTTTCATCAATGATTTATGGAAATGTGTTTATGTTTAATTGATTTTTGTAACAGAAATGTGATTTTTGTTTCAAGTTTGCAAGCCACCCGTAGCCCACTTACTTGGTTTTAATTACATATGATTCATTTTTTGTTTTAATGATTTTGGGTGGAGAAAAGGAAGCCAACGTCCAATTATATAAGATGTGAACTATTCGTCTTTCTTCAAGCTAGCAAAGAAAACGTCTACGATGAAAATGGAAAACCATGTTTTTGTTTTTGAACAAAACCAAGAAAAGAAAGAGAGAAGAAGTAAGGAAAGGAAAGAAAAAAGTTTCTAAAATATTTTTCACTTCTCCAAATAGCCAGTAACACTCTTCGAGTGTTGAAAAGTGGTTTTATGTGATAAAATTTTTGAAAACATTAGTTTTCAATTTATCCATGTCTTTCATCTTTAAACCGAAATCATTATCGTGTAATTGGTATATAGAGACGTCTGAAGGCTATTTGGAATTGAGTGACTATCCGAATTACTTACTATAGTATGATGTTTTATGCCTTTATTATTGTTTTTTCATAAAAAAAATGATTAAAATCATTTAAATATGCTTAAATTTTCAAAGATCCTTTGTTAGTTTTATATTTATAATCAAAACTTGAATTTTGTTAAACAAGAAAATCACTCTTTCATATATTTTAGTGGGTTAGTGCTCAATCGTTATAATTTATACCATCCTAAACTTTTTGCAGCAATGAACCATAAGTCAGAGATTTAATGCCATACTCAATTATAGGTCTTAGGTCTAGTGATGGAGGAACGAGGAAGGATAACTGACAATGGAATATCTCCTGTTAATAAAATATTAGCAGAAAAATCTTTCTGGCATTACAGCTATCGAATAATGTATAGTATAACACGCGTTTTTGCCCATGTTACGATTTAATTAGATAATATTTTTACACCAAATGCATTTTTATTTTTGTCCAAACTAAAGAAAAGGCAATAAATTGATGAACCTAAGAGTTTGCAGGTCATCAAAAGTTAAAAGAGTGCTAACGACATCAATTTAAGGAGTAATATTTGTTTGGAGAGCAATGACCCACTTTTTAAACAATCAGCGGATCAACTGAAATTGCATTGGATGCGGGTTGAATGAAGCTACCCTGTTTGATCAAGCATAAGAGGCCAATAGATATCTATATGCTTAGAGTATAATGCGCTAATAATGTTTATTGTTGTATTTGGAAACTAAATCATCTACTTCCATGTATCCCTAATATTCCAGTTGGTTAATAAAAAAATATGTACATATATAGAAAAAAAAATTGGTCAGTATTTCGATTAGATATATATGGTCCTTTCGCATAGAATTATATATATATTGAACGTGTAGCGTCCTGGTAGAATATTTATATATTGTAAATACTATGGTTATAGAATATGTTTCTAATAATCAAAAAAATATATATTAAAACTGGGGTTACAGTGGTAGGATATATGCTTCTCATATTTAATTAACCAACTCATATCTTCTTTGCATTAAAATTTCAAAATTGAAATTCTCATGCATTATTATAGCATTTTGTGGAGATCACGTTGAAATTAAAAATTATGAACTTATTAATTAATAGTCCAGAGGAAATAAAGTTGCACTTTTGACTGCTTTTCGATGTGCGTAACTGACAAAGGCTGGAGATTTTTAACTTTTGTTTTCCCTCTTTCTTCAATTTAACTAGTTTAGAAGATTCGTCAAGCTTCATTATCATCAACCAGTGGTATTGTCAAATTATAAACTCTGACCATATTGAGAATGGAGTTAAACGGAATTTTGAGTTGTAATTATGTGAAATAATTGAAAGCTAATCCGGTTGTAGATAATAATCCTGAACTTCAAATTCAACCTAATATCTGCATTAAATCAAGTAGTTCGTTTAACCTTTTGCAAAAGGTTTTATAGATCATGGTAATTTGAGGTGATAGATCACGAGCACAACTAATTATTTCGGGTATGAAACCTCGTTATCATGGGTAATTCTTGATCTGAGCGGAGATTAGGATAGAGATCTAAATTCCTTAACAGATTACACAATTAAGCACAACTAATTATATACAAGGTGTCTCTAGTGTTAGGAAGTTGATGGTGGATCTTTGCAAGTAAATTTAAAATTAAGAAATAACAAATACGAGAAAGCAATAAAAAAATAATATAGATATACAAATTTTTTATACAAATTCTTCTATATAAATTGATGAGGTATGATAATATTGACTACTCCATTGTTCATATCACTTATTATTAATAATTGCAGTTTTATTAATTGATAATAGGGAGAAAGACAAATACCCCCTCCTGTTTCTGACAAAAACAAATGCTCCCCTCCTATTTTAAAATCTTAATTTCAGCCATTTAAACCAAACAAATCAACGAACTTAATTAATTTTAATTTCAAGGAGGGGGACATTTGTTTTTGTCAGAAACAGAAGGGGGGTATTTGTCTTTCTCCCATTGATAATATTATGTCATATTAATTTTACATAATAATTTGTGTTTATAACATTCTTGCATGGTAAAATCCATTTTTTTCTTCGGTTTCTTTGGCCAAATTATGTCAGGTAAATTGGATGTAATTTAATTAGTGATAGGTCATTAAAATGGCAAAGATTGTCAGTCACCCATTCCACTCAAGGTTAGTCTCAAAGAATAAACCTTTAGTATCATATTAGAAGATAACAGATTTTCAATAACGGGAATATAATCAAAGGATTTATTGCACATTTAAAGATCACCAATAATTAAATGTCCCTCGGTACCAGCCGAAAAAAAAAAAAAGTCTATGACACTTTCATCTTTTCATGTTAAACTAGAAACCTGCTTCAATTCTGGGAGGCCTTTGGAAAATTATATATATTTTTATATTTTATAAATGTGAAAAGAAAAGTATTCTTCATATATGTTCAAAATCAACAAAAATGTCTTTTAACTTGTCCTCGTGGATATAAATTGATACCTTACTGGTTCGAACAACAAGTTTTCCTGTTCACATTACCGGACAGATTCGCAACATTAATCGTAGTTCCATGAGGAAGACCGGTTGAGTTAGCCGCTTCTTGCGCAGCAAGTGCTGTTTTGCTTATAATGTGATAGATATCAAGCAAAATGGTCTGAAATGCCTTCTCAACATGAAACGCTTCAAATGCTGAAGTTTCAAGGAATGAGAGACCTTTCTTTTCGGCCAGAACATGAGCATCTTCTGCAGGAACTGCTCTCAGATGATTGAGATCAGATTTGTTTCCAGCCATCATAATAACAATGTTGGAGTCTGCATGGTCTCTAAGCTCGCGGAGCCACCTTTGGACATTATCGAATGTTTGTCTTTTGGTTATGTCATAAACTAAAAGCGCACCAACAGCACCTCTGTAATAAGCACTTGTGATGGCTCTATACCTCTCTTGGCCAGCTGTGTCCCATATTTGTGCCTTTACTGTCTTCCCTTCTACCTGCGTAGAAATATAGAAGTAAACAAGACTTAAAATCAGTAACCAAAATCTTCTGAGTTCTAATACTTGAACCCAAGAGAATCCAATTTTTAACCTAGGCAAAAATGGAAAACTCCCAGTTTTTAATATAAATAAAACCAGTCTCAACAAACAAAAACAATTCTCTTAGGATTCCTTCAATTAATTAAAAAATCAAGCACAAAAAACCAATCAGCATTCATGATAGTTAAAGTTAGTTTCTTTGTTATTCATGCTCCAGTTCAAATTAAACCGGTGTATATTTTTTGGATGAGTTGGGTGTGATTTATCTTACAGGACATGAATTTCAATATCTGCCTTTGCAAAATTTTCTAGAAACGGGGTGTTGTTATAACCCATTTTTGTCAGGTATTCATGAATTAAGTACAGTATCTGCACTCACCATGCCATTCCCATATATAAAAAAGTAGTCATACTGTACTCATTGGCCTTTGTTTTTCAATATTTTCAAGAATAATTAAGAAGCCAATATTTAAAAAGTAAAACGAAAGGAAAAAATGGTAAGCCCATAAATCCATTAGGTTGCTTTCAAGTATCACTAGTCAGTTACCAAAATCAACCCAAAAATGAATTATAACTGTGCAAGTTCTATAAAACATCAATCGAGATGTGCCATATTCTAAGGCATGTGTAGCCCATCTCATTGTCATAACAGAAAATGAGCTCCATGAACTTTACAATTTTCGTTTTGCGTATAAAACTGAACCAACATAAGATTGACACAAGGGAAATCACATATATAGAATTCATAAAACAAAAAAAAGGGTACCTAAAAAGCAGATATATGACAAAATTTTGAAAAGTACAACCTGGGGTATGAGCAACCTAACCTGAAGAGTCCTGGTAGCAAATTCAACACCAATGGTGGATTTAGACTCCAAGCAGAACTCGTTCCGTGTAAACCTGGAAAGAATGTTGGATTTCCCGACACCAGAATCTCCAATCAATACAATCTTGAAGAGATAATCGTACTCGTGATCGACTTTGTAAGCCATTTTTTTCCCTCTTCTCTCTCTTATAAAACACACCAAACCTATTAGATCCAGTCACAGACAAAGTCAGCATCATAATTAAAGCAAAAGTTAATTAGCAAAATCGGATAAATCAAGAAGCAGACATAAAACACCGTTTAAAAAAGTGCTCCTTCGTGCATGTTTTTTTCCTTCTTTTTTTTTTTTAAAATTTTTCTCCTGAAGCAAACATTGGTACACAAGAGAAACTAATTACCATAAACAAGATTGAATGACCGATCGTGATGTTGTTTTGTTGATTGAAAATGTTACAAAGACAGAATTCAGGTGGAGAAAGAAGAGAGAGAGACCACAGTTTGCATAGCCCCAGAGAAAAAAAAAATACAGAATAACTGAAGGAAAGGCATCTAAAACGGCTTTTCATGTGGGATATAAAGAGCGAAATTTCGGCATGTTTAAATTAATACTGTTTCTCTGTGATCAACAAAAGTAAACGCTGTTTTATTAACTAGAATTAAATAAGAAAAATATGATAATAATTGGGAAATTACTAAGCGGCAAGTTATTTTTTAACTTTATTCATCTCTTTTTTTTCATTACCATCTTGGTCGTGATTAATTATTATTATTATTATTATTATTATGAACCAGTCACATAATTTTTAGAATAATAGTATTAAGAATATAAATTTTTTGTACAAGTTGATATAATAGCGTTATACGGTTATTTTTATTAAAATAATATTAGATAATTATTACATGTTTAATATTTTTATGAGAAAATAAAAATTTATAAAAAAAAATTATATAAGACACGTATTCATACAATACTATCACATTAATTTATATAAAAAATTTAAAATTTTTTATATTTTTAATATTACTATTTTTAATTAAAATAATGTTTAGAATATGTAGCAATACTTTATAAATAACTCAATTTTGCTTCAACATTTTCTATCATACATGTAGAGGTGGCAAATGGGTCGGGCCGGCTCGGTCAGACACGGGCCCGACCCGTGAACAGTAAAAGTCCGGCACGATTCGGCCCTTAAAAAGGGCCGTGCCGGGCCGAGAGATTAGGCCCACGAGCCCGTGGAGGGCCCCGGCCCAGCACGAGCCCTTGACGGGCCGTGCCTAGCCCGGCACGAGCCCTTGACGGGCCGTGCTTAGCTCGACCCGATTATTAAAATAATAATAAAATATTATTAAAATAATAAAATTAATAAAAAAATATTATTAAAATAATAAAAAAATATTATTAAATTAATATTTTGGCCCGCGGGCTCGGCCCGTGAGCCTGGCCTGTCGGTACGGTAAGGCCCGCAGGCACGGCACGGCACGGTACGACCCTTTTGGGCCGTGCCTTATGGGCCATACTGGGCCTTAAAATTTGTTTGGGATAGCTTTTTAAATGTTTAAAAGCTGGTTTTTGTTTCTCTTAAAAAAAAATAGATTTTAAAATTAAGATAAAACTTTTCTCTAAAACTGTTTGGTATAATAAATAAAATAATATATTTTTTATTAAAATTATCATAAAGAGTATTAGATTTAGTTAAAGCAAAATATTTGAAAGAAGAAGTTAAGAAGGATGTTTTTAGAATAAAACAAAAATTATATATGTATTTAATGAGAAGAGAAGAGAAAACTCCTCTTTCCCAACTTTTTAAAAAGATCTTTTTTATACTTTAAATGCAAAAAATTTTTTTATAAAAAGTCTTTTCATTTTTATTTTTTTGGCCCAGTTTTTAATAAAAAGAGGTTGAGAAGCATTAAAAAAACTGGGTCAAACAGACACTAATTGTAACTTTATAAACTAATTAAACTACAAATGTATTTTATTTTTGTTTGGTTTTATTTTCTTCATGCGCAGGGAATTTCCTTAAGCACATTTGACATTCAGAACGTTATTTATCCCCTTATTTATAGTGGGGATGCGGCAAACACACTACCGGAGGTTTCAGAAATACATCATCGAGGTAACTACCGGAGGTTTCAGAAATACATCATCGAGGTATAACTTTCTTTCTAGTTAGCTTTCTTCCTTTTCATTTGTTTTTTTTATTTTCTAGGAAAGGTAGCTAGGTACAAGTAGATTTAACAAATAAACATAATTAACAAAATTGTGGTGGTTTGTAAATGGAAAAACTATTAACGAAAAATGTTGCTGAAGTGCAGATTTTGCTCTCAAAACTCGATAGACCCAAATTTAGTGAAGGGTAAATTTATTCTTTGTGACGCCCTGGATACTGGTGAAGGTCCATTTTTTGCTGGCGCAGCTGTTGTTGTCATGCGAGGCGAAAGACACAGAGTCACAGCCTTCTCTTTTCCCTTGCCCTCATTCTTAACTTGACACGATCATCACTGGAAGCAATATTTTTTGGTGGTGGTAATTTGCAGCGATACAGTATATTTATGTTGTTAAGTCACAGTGTGATTTTCATCGATTTTAACGAGAGTCGTTTTATAATTCTTGAGATCTACCACTATAGTATTATAAAATTATAATTTTTTACTCTAAATAGAATTATGTGTAACTTGATCCCATTAAAAAAAAGAAAAAAAAATTAAAGAGAAAAAGAAGAAGAAGAATGAGGAAAAAAGAGAGGGTACGTAAACAATTTGGGAGTTACCTAAGTTTAGTTACAAATACTACTCCACCACTATAAGCTACTCCTTATTTGGTATAAGGAAGTCATCGGATATTTTTTTTACCAATAGCCGACGCCATCTGTGAGAAACGTTTATGAAAAGCCATTTCTCAATCAAAGTAAAAAAGTTTTCATCAAAATACAAGAACGGGTTTGTTAACCGTTGGATCATGCTAAAATTTGAATAAAATGATTGCAAAATCTGGTTTTACAATATGGACGATGGAGATGGAGTTTTGTGGCCCATATCTCCATATTCAATTCATGAATAGAAACTCTATATTTGACATCCCTCCCTAACCTTGAGGGCATCCTTCCCTGACCCTCAGTGGATCTTTTCCAGACTCCTCAGTGGATCCATCCCTGACCCCCCAGGAGATCCTTTCCAAACTCGTCAGCAGATCCATTCCTGACCCCTCAGCGAATTCATCTTGGACCTCTCATGATCCTTCCTTGACTCCTCAGTGGATCCCTCAGGATCCTTCCCAGACTCCTCAGCAGATCCATCCTTGACCCCTCAGGATCCTTCTCTGACTCCTCAACGGATCCTTCCCAGACTTCTCAGGGGATCCATCCCTGACTCCTTAGTGGATCCATCCCTGACCCCTTAGGATCTATCCTTAACCCCTCAGGATCCTTCCCAGACTCCTTAGTGGATTCATTCTAGACCCCTTAGGATCCTTCCCAGACTCCTGAGTGGATCTATCCCTGACTCCTCAACGGATTCATCCCTGACCCCTCAGGATCCTTCCTTGACTCCTCAACGGATCCATCTTTGACTTCTTAGAAGATCATTCCCTAAACCCTCAGGATCCTTCCCTTACGCCTCAGCGGATCCATCTTTTACCTCTCAAGAGATCCTTCCCTGACCCTTCAGGATCCTTCCCTAACTCCTCAGCGGATCCATCTTTGACCCCTCAAGAGATCCTTTCTTGACCCCTGAAGGGATCCTTCCCTGACCCTAAGGTGATCCCCCTGATCCAGAGATCCCGAGGACCCTGCATCATTAATCCAGAGATCTGTTATTGATCTAAAGATCCCGAGGATCCCCCGTCACTAATCCAGAGATCCTGAGGCGATCCTTCCCTGATCCTAAGGCAATTCTTCTGATCTCATAAGATCATTCTCTAATCTTAAGGTGATCTCCCTGATCTGAGGTGATCTCTTTCTATCCAATACTTATCATTGTTGTTTATTACTATACTGTCTTGTTCTCTATTATCTTTTTACTATGGATCAATAACACTAAGCTCTTTTAAGTCGACTTTTCTTTCAGTGTTACGATTGATTTTAGGCCCTAAAATCCCTTAAGACTAGTTGAGCCTTTACTTTGACCCGTCCAGGCCTGGTAAGTCCTCATCCGCGTCAAGCATCTTGAGAGACTAAGACTTGGCCTGCGATAGGCTGATTAAACCCTAGCCGTGTCAGTTACTTTCTCCTATTATCTCGGTTGGCTGCTTAACCCTAAAACTCCTCGGACATTAGTTAAATTTTTCTCTTGATCGAGGTTTCTCCTAATCGAGGTTTATCCCAGTCGATCTTTCTCTCTCCTGATAGAGATTTCTCCTAGTCGAGCTCTCTCCTGGTCGAGGTTTCTCCCAGTAGAGCTCTCTCTTAACCGAAGTTTCTCTTAGTCGAGCTTTCTCTCTCCTGATCCCAATCGAGTTTTCTCTCTTTTGGTTAAGATTTCTCCTAGTCGAGCTTTCTTTCTGATCGAGGTTTCTCCTAATCGAGCTTTCTCTTGGTGAGGTTTCTCCCAGTTGAGCTTTCTCTCTCCTGGTTGAGGTTTCTTCCAGTCGAGCTTTTTTCGTAGTCGAGGTTTCTCTCAGTCGAGCTTTTCTCCTAGTTGAGGTTTCTCCCAGTTGAGCTTTCTCCTGGTCAAGGTTTTTCCCAGTCGAGCCTTCTCTTAATGTCACGATTGACTTTATAGCCCTAAAATCACATGATACTAGTCGAGCCTTCTCCTAATATCTCGGTTCTTTTGAACACTAGTCGAGCCTTCTTCTAGTATTTCGATTCTCCCGAACACTAGTTGAGCCTTCTCTTAGTGTTACGGTTGACTCTATAGCCTTAAAATCCTATGACACTAGTCAAGCCTTCTTTTAATGTCACAATTGGCTCTATAACCCTAAAATCCTGTGACACTAGTTGAGCTTCCTTTTAGTGTCTCGATTCTCTTAGGCACTAATCGAGAATTCTCCTAATATCCCGATTGACTGCTTAGTCCTAAAATCTCCGAACACTAGTCAAGCTTTCTTCTAGTGCCCCAATTGACTATTTAACCCTAAAATCTCCAGACACTAGTCGAGCTTCTTCCTAGTATCTCGGTTCTTTCAGACACTAGTCAAGCTTTCTCCTAGTGCCTCGTTTGACTGCTTAACCGTAAAATCTCCTAGCATTAGTTGAGTTGTAGCCCTAGCCCACGTTAGGCTTTTGTAAGTCTTAACTTGCGTTAGATTTCAATTATTTCAAGTTCTCTCGCTCAATGTCGAGCTTACGTGCTCAATAATTCTGAGCTCACTATTTTATGATACCGAGTTTACATGCTCGATGTTTCTGAGCTTACATGGTCGAGCTCTCATATGGAGCCTTAGCCCTTGTGAAAGGCCCATACATACTATAGTTTTCACTAAAAATAAATTTTTATTAAAAATTGGGGGGCTAATGTTGGTGGTAATTTACAGCCATATAATACATTTCTACTGCTAAGTAACAGTGTGGCCCCCGCTAGTTTTAATGAGAGTTGTTCTATAGTTTTTGAAAACTATCACTTTAGCACTATAAAATCATCATCTCTTCCCCCAAGTAGAATTACATATGACTTGATCCCCACTAAAAAAAAGAGAAAAAGAAAGAAAAACCAGGGAGAAGAAGAAGAAGAAGGAGAAGAAAAGAGGGAGTAAGTAGACAGTTTGGGAGTCACCTAAATTCAATCACAAATACTACTCTACTACTATAAGTTGCTCCTTTCTTTCTGTAAGGAAGTCATCGGATATTTTTTATATCAGTATTTTTTTTTTTACATGAAGTCAACCAGGTGTGAGGTATGAAAAATATTGATATAATCTTTATCCTCTCTGGTTATACGAAGGTGGTGTATTTCATTATTTTTATTAAGACTTTTGAGCACAGACTTATTTTATAATTATGTATGTATAAATTACAGAAATGCGACTACAAATATTTAAGAGTACTATATACTAACTTCTTATGTAGCCTCATGTCCGTCAACATGTCCAAATCCTATTACTTCTGATATCAACGTAAATTGATAAAAAATTATGTTAACTCTCTTCTAAAACCACCTGTTAATCAGGACTAATTTGGAACTCTTGTTGTCATTATACGACAACGTATATCAGCACCAAGAGCGAGCATTTTAGCTGAATGATCTCTTCTCAACCCAGTTTCTAAAGTTAAAGGTGATACTGGATTTGTTCGTTACAATATAATGTCAAGAACTTTGATGGCTAGTCCCCATGTTACGGGTGTAGCCACCTACATCAAAACATTTCACACAACATAGTCTCCTTCTGCCATTAAGTTTGTAATTATGACCACTGGTAACAGTATATTTCTTGATTATCAAAATAACCAAATCAATTAATGTTTCGCTAACCACATTCCACTTATGATCTCTTTGCAGCTACTCTCATGAGTTCAAAAATGAACACGGATGCCAAATTCGCCAACGACTCAGGCCATGTAAACCCTATTTAGGCTTTAAATCTTGGTTTGTTATATGATTCTGGGCCCATCTATTTCATAAAATTTCAGTGTAGCCAAGGATATAGCACTAACCTTCTTCGACTTGGTACTAGTGATAATATCAGTTGTTCAGGACTGTTAGGGATCTCAATTATCCTTCCTTTACTCTCTCTGTCTCACCCATAGAATCCTTTCTTATTAGCCGTTGAATTTTTAACCGGGTTGTCACGAATGTCGGATCGTCATCGTCTTAATATAGAGCTTTTGTGATATCCCCACCGGGCCTTATAATCCTAGTAAATTCTAGCATTTTGTCCTCCACATCTCTCGGTAAAAACAATCGTTTACTGTTATTGTTATGACCCGTACCTCATCTCGAGGGTATAATTGTCATTTGTTACATATACTATCATGCATCTGCATTTATTTTATGTTTTATGGGGCTTTGGGTATGATCTTAGGCTCGTGTGGGGCCTATCAAAGTGCGAATTTGAGTTTTTGGCAAGTTCGGTCGACCGAATGGAGGATTCGTTCGATCGAAGTGATGAATTCGTTCGACCGAAATTTTGTGAACTCTCTGTCTGTTTTTCGTTCGACCGAAGGATGATTCGTTCGACCAAAAATTCGCGAGCTCTTTGAGTACTATTCACGTCAAGGGATTCGATCGACCGAATGAACTATTCGTTCGACCGAAGGGCTGGTTCGATCGATCGAATCTTTGATTCGTTCGATTGAATAGGCGCGAAATGACGAAAATGCCCACTTCTAGAAGCTTCCTCCTTAAGGGAATTTGAGGGCAAAATGGTAATTTCACCCTTTTTCTATAAAAAGGGATCTGAGGGTCGAATTTTTCAGTTTTCTCCCTATTTTCCTTCTTCTCTTCCTTCCTCTCGTTCTATCTTCTGCTCCTTCAGTTCTTACTCGATTTCTTGTCCAAATTTCGATTTCTTTTCGTCTACAAGTTACATTCCGCACGTAGAACGCATTGGGAGCATCAATTTGTGGCTAGAGGTGCCGGATTTGAGTGGGGAAAAACTAGGGTTCCAAGTGGAAATTGGGGCTT
>JAVXUL010149309.1:0-14217 GCA_035590515.1 Trichilia minutiflora
TATATTTAATATTATTGTATGATAATATTAATATTATATAATAAAATAATATATTAATTATTTTATTAATATTTTATGATCAAATAATGAGTTTATCATTTTAAAATTAAGTTAGAAAACAAATTAAGATTTAAAATTTTATTTTTTGACTAAATCCAAATTAACAAATTATTTTAATTTAAGTTTAAAGTTCAAACCGCAAAATCAAACCGATCCAAAACGCATAATACGGTTTAAATTAATTGCTGTTTATAACATATTGTTGGATTGACTTGAATTACATAAAATTCAAACCGTAATATTTAGATAGATTTAAAATTTTATCTCAAACTAAACTGATCTAAACAATAAACACCCAACCCTACACACGTTCGAAGGTTTACTTGACACATGTCCGATAGAAAACTCCTCTGCCACTGGCTAGTCAAAGTTAAATAAGGGGAGTTGTTTTCGCACAATCAAGTCTGATAAAATGAACACACACACCAAAACCCAATTTTTTCTCTCAATTTTTGTTCCTAATAATTGTTTTTATTATAATACACTTTCACAAGTTTTTCATTCTATAATATAATCATAATCGTTTTTCTTTTATATATAATATTAAATATAATTTTACAAACTTAAATAATATATAATATTTATCTATTCAATCATAATTTTATATTTAAAATATAAATAATCTATAAAATAAATGATATATAGAACAATATCTTACACTTACCTTAAAAGAATCGGTGAAATCTTTGAAAATATAGGAAATTTTATCATCGGTGGAAGTTTAAAAATCGATAGTCACAAGAAAAGGTGGAGAGAAATGGGTGAAAACTGAAAAGTAAAAATAACATATAATGGAGAATAATTCGAATATAAATTTTTAATGAAGTTTTAAAACAGTAATATAAATTATTTTTAAATAAGATTTTATTAATTTTTTTATTAATTTTAATTTATAAACAATTCTTATTAAAACCCAAAGTAAAACATCATTTTTCATTACATTACCGTCCCAACCTTGAACCCACTGTATCTGCGCCAAGACTTCTCAAAACGCCGTCGATCACACTCGGTGTTTACTTCATTTTGAAGCGTATTTGTGAATTGGAAGGAATATTTAGTGGGCGTGGCCTCGGAATCGGAGGATTTAAGTAGACTATGACTTGGGTTTTCTTCTCCAATTCGAGCAAGTATGAACTACTTCGAATCTCTACTCTTGTTTTCGTGCGTTTAATCCATCTCAATCGTGTTAGATACCTATGTTTGCATCTACCCTTGTTTTAAGTGATTGGGTGTGGATTTTTTGGGGTTCAATGGGTTAATTTTTGTGTTACATTATAGTGCAGGAATATCATTGGAAACCCTAGGTTTCAGGTTTCATTTATGAGGTTGAAATGTGAATTTCTTTGGGGGTTTTAGAACTAATTTGTTAAGAATAAATTTACAGTAAAATAAGTAAATAGGATTAATGTGATTAAAATGGTTTCATTTCTACTGTACAATTGCACTCGATGTTAACTGTAATTGTACAATGATTTAATAATAATTGTAGCATTGAAAGGTAAATTTTTTTATTCAACAGGTTAAACATAGCCATTTAATCAAATAATTGGATGTCAACAGCAGTAGCAGTATTAGCATAAGAAGTAAATGCCCAAATCAGTCTACAATGTAAGCCCACTAAATATGTCGGACCTGAAAATATCGGTCATTGCACGAACAAAATGCAGTTAAAATATCCAGAATACTGGTCATTCGTCAAAAGTCCTTTACCTCGGGTAAGCTTGTAGCATTTGGGGGGTTTGCAGTGTGGAAAGGTAGGGCGAGGGATGGGGAGAAGGATATTAAGCGATGCTTTGAGAGCAATAGTGAATGCTGAGAGGAGGGGTAAAGCTAATGTTGAGTTGCAACCAATCTCTACTGTCATGTCTTCTTTTCTTAATATCATGAAATATCGAGGTAATCTTTACTTTGTATCTATTGTTGAACTTTACAAGATAAGATATCACTTGGATGGTTTCTGCTGTAATCTTGCATTGAGCTTATTGAGTTTAGATTTTATGCATATTGTAGACCTCTGGAATTTCATTCCATGTTTTTTTAAGTAATTTTGTATTTAAAGATTTTTTCATGAGGTTAAGTTGGGGTGATGTGATTGTTAGCTGTGAGTGTGTTCGTCGTAGTTTGTTTGCTTTTTGCATTGGTAGCTGTGGTTGATACTTTAATTTTATGGTAAATTCATGCTTACAATATTGTTTAGCTATGGTTGATAGTTTATAGTAAATTCATGCCTATAGTATTATTGTTTCAAACTTTCAATTTATGAGTTATGTTCGGTGATGAATTTATATTAGATGCATAAGGAAGAGTAGTATAAATGATTGAATGTTTCCTTGATGTGATTAAGTGAGGAATCTGTAAAGAACGTTGCACGCTCACACTTGTTTGTGCTTGCATTGATGTGTGGACTGTGATGTTAGCTGGCCACTATTTCTTTTAAGTGCTTGGTTGAGTCAGAGGTGCACGGCAAAAATGAGAAATATTTTTTCTTGTGGGAAGATTCGAACGCAAGGAAGCCCATGAGGTGGCTAATGAAGAGAGAGATAATTATAGCAGGTGTAGGGATAGAGTAAAACTCAGTGCTTACAATGTAACACGATTTCGTTTCTTTGGTATTCATTACAAAACTAAAGCAAATATACAAATTAAATCGTAATTTTAGTGGAGAATTCTATGCCCATATTAACATTATTGTCTCATCACGTACAATATGCTCTCATATCTACCACACTTTGATGTGGATATATGTGGTGATGTAACACCCGATATAACTGAAATTCTTCATCAAACATCCATATTCTGGCGGGTTATTGCTGTATGAAAGTCTCAATGACCAAAACTGCGTCTGAATTACCGCAAATCATTTTGAAAATTCTGTATAAAATATGGCCCCCTTATCTTGTTTGAAGGATGCAATCTGTTGTTTGTTTGTTGCTCTTCACATACCTGGATTTCGACAAAACAAGCCGCCTGCTTTTATATTATGTGGAAGGGTATATAAAATAATTTCAAAGCAATGCAATTGAGTTAACATTGTCTTATTTGAGACTAATTTGCTGTTTCCTTCCAACTATTTGATTGCCATTTTTGTGAATTAGGTAGTATTATAGACACTCAAGACATTTGTTAAGGGTTAATAAACTATTTTTTGTTTTTATTCCTTTAATTATTATGATTACTGAATGGGCATGGTATTAGTCAAAATCTCATGGCAATACTGCTGCTCTTAATTTCTGGCCTTTGAGTGGCAATTTACAATGCTTAACAGATCCTCTGATATTGTTTATCCATTAAATCTATTGTTTAGTAAAAGAAATATGAAACAAATAAAATAAGACCCCACTTGACAGAAACTAATTATCACCTGTCCCTCTTAAATATCTGTTTGTAGTGTGTTGCATTTTCCTCTTCAATTATGTTGTAGTAGAGTGTCTCTGAACTTAAAATACTACTGTTTATATTGTTCAAATGTGCTGTATTGTTAACTTGGCCTTTTTTCCTCTTTTCTTTTGGAGGATACATCAAGCATTTTCAAGTTTATGATCCACATATGATGGGCAAGTTTAAAGTGGAATTACTGGGCTGAGTTAATGATTGCTGGGCTCTTACATACAGGATTTCAAGACGAGGGAAATTGAAGGTTGCACAATGTGTGCTCTTCCAATTAGACAGATTTGTTCAAATCTCTTTTGAGTTTTTTATAATTCTTTTAAGGCAAGTTCTTTATAATTGCTTGCCCCTTTGATGGGGCAGGCCTTCACTGTCAGGAAAGATAGTGTTGTTGGTATTTTTGTGGAATCTTACTTTTTTACAAAAAAATTAGAAAAAACGTGAAATGACTTTTATTCTGAAAATTTTGTGGTGGCCATTATTGTTTACATTTCTTATTTTTTCAATGCTGTGGGGTTATGTGGTCATAACAACTCCTCATGTTGTTTTGGATCATGAAGAGGCCATCAAACGAAATGAGGGTGGCCAAGTTCTTGGTTATTTTCATTAGATATCCTTCTGTACCTGTATGTACACTGGGGAATTGGAAGAGGAGAAGGCAAGAATTTCTTAAAACTTTCTGTTAGAGAACAATTTTGTATTCATCTATTGAGCTGAATGATAGAGTATAAGATTGTATAACTGGTTTTCAAAAATTTTTTGTATCTTCATGGACCAGGCATATACTGCTGTCCTTATTAATTTTACAGCTTCTTTTGAATCAAGTTGAACTTTTTTACTAATTTCTTTTGTGAATTCCTTTTTATTAGCTTCATTTGAGAATTGAAATTAGTACTTATAGAATTGCAATTTCAATTGCTTATGGCAGGTAAGAGGTTTTGTGCTTGTGAAGCACAAGAGAAAGGGTTCTTTTGAGAATGTATTATGGTATGCTTCCGTTGTGCTATAAGGATCATATGCTAAACTAGAGAAGGCATGATTCCATTTATTATCTACATCAATGCTGGCTGTCTTCTGGCTTCTATTACAAGTTAAAGTTTTGTCATTAACTTGCTCTATTTCCTTGCAAATTTGAGTGGTGCTACATTATTTTGGCTAATTTTACTTGCTGAGCTCTATAACTGGGTTAACATCAGCATTTGGTAACACTGTAGAGAACTTGCAAGGGTGTAAGATGTAAGTGAATTTTTTTGTCTTGGTTACTGGAAGTGAATTTTTTTGTCCTGGTCACTGGATAGCTCTTACTAAATGTAACTGTTTGGGTGCTAGGTTTTCCTGAATTCTAGGCATCCCAAGAATGCTTGAATTTCTTGATTCTTTTGTACTGTTGGACATGGCAATTTGTTGAACATGCTTGAATTTCTAATAGAATTAAGTGTATGCATTATGTGAAGTGATCTGCTTTCTGTTGTTTTATTTTAAGGCAATTGAAGATGAGAAGTAAAATTGTGAGAAGGTATCCAGAATGCTAAATAAGGCATCATTATCTGTATTGAGACATAAGTTTGCAAGCATTATCAGTGTTAGTCAAAAACAGAAATTAAGAAGCAACAATGGTTCAAATTCTTCAGTGAATCTATGATAATGGCAATCCGACCACTCAACCGAGCTGGGGTTTTCTTTAGATTCTGATCATGAGACGATTTGTTAAGATCCAAAGTTGCTCTTCAGACATTGCTCCTGTTTGTGTTCCTGCCTCCCCAGGTAAGTATTTGGTCAACTTTCAACAATTTCATGAAATATTTCTGATGTTAGGTCCAATAATTAACCTCCGCCAGCCTTGGTCACTGAATCCTAATCCGACTCCCGGAGGTCACTTGGTCTGAATTGAAGAAGATAGACTCTTAATTAACAAGAGTACTGTAAGTTGCTTTCTTTAGCAAGCATCCTCAAAAGAGTAGTTAAAAGCGCCTTCATTTTCACTCTGTAGTGCACAACATTTCTAATAATCTTTTTGAGAAGATATTCGATAAAAGATTTTAACTTTAAAGTTGATTTTAACTTTTGAAAATTCATGCAAATAAGAAAAACAAACATAGTTAAATTCAATGAATTAAGGATTGCTTCAAACAAACCAACCAACAACCAGCTTCTCAATTAGTGACAGAGATGGTTTAATCATGGAATTCCGTTTGTGCCATGCCTACATTTAGCACACACAATTGGCTCAAAAAACGTTATTGTTTAAATAAAATTATACATGAAAATACATTCTTTACCACATTTTAACTTGTAATCTTCTTATTATTTATACATGAAAACATGAATTATGGGTCGTGAGAGAAGTCCATCAATTACCTGCCTTATTTCTTGCTTTAATCACCCAGGTATGGTGTACTTCCTAATTATTCCCACTTCTCAAGTGCAAAGCACAATACCAATACAAACATCAAATACTCCGTAGCAATTCAATTATACAAAATCAATTTTGAAAACTGTAAACTTTGAAAATACAAATCCATTAACTAGTGTGAATAATCATAATCTGTGTAATACAATTCAATTCATAGAAAATATACTAATTACTATCCTTGTTTACTTCATCTCAAACCTACATAAAGGACAAAACTTGCTCTTGTTGAGCCAATTCACAATGCAAAGACTGTGAAAAGCATGACAACAAGGCAACCGAAGACCATGCGAACCCAAACAAATCTCTTCCAAGCAAATTGCGCAAGAACACGGGCAGTTCTGATTTTCAATTTCAAAAATCTCTAGTTTCTCCATGGCTGATTTGCTCGTACCCACCATCGATGTTTCAGCCTCATCAGTCGACATTGCTTCTTCTTCATCATCATCAACTACTACGCTCATTCTCACATGCATGCGTAAAACTCTGTGGTTTTCATACGCTCGATCTCTTGCCATATCTCGAGCGTAGTTGAGTATTTTTTCTACGAAGAACGGTCTAGGAGGAACGTCCATGAAGGAAAGAATCCGTTCAAGGGCCTGTCGAGAAGTGGTGTTATCCATCAACCGATTACGTTCTACCTCAAACGTTTGATCATCTTCAGTAGTTTCAGTCAAACCATCGGGATCAAATAAACCATCTTCATCAATATTCTCCATTAAATTTTCTTCTGGGGGATGAATAAACGAAACATGGAAAACTAGAGAAAACATCACCGAACTTCTTGATTCCTGGGATTGATCTTCAAGATTTGGATGAGTTTCAGGCCATACATCACAATAATCTTCATAGTATTCCATTGCTATATGTCTATGATCTTCGAGAGAGCGAAGACCTTGAAAACTTGAAACGAAACCCGAATGGACCGGGAATGGGTTTTTAGGTTTATAGATTGTTGAAATATCTCCTATTCGCAAAGTGAAAACGAACCAAACGGTTAGGTTTGTGAGGATTGTGACGATCAGGGAAGTTGGTATGATCAAAGGATCACTGAGCTTTCTTCTGAAAGTCGGAAAGTATAAGAGCGCATTGCCATTGAAGGTTGCAAAGAGATAGTTAAGCAGAGAAAGAAGAATCGTAAACCTATTCTGAGGAGGAAACAAGAAAACAAAAATCCAGTGGGAATTGAAGGTTGCAAAAACAAGAGAGTAAAGAAGAAACTTAAACCCTACTCCGAGGAGGAAACCAGGAAAACCTTTATTAGTTTCCTTAATCAACAAGTATTTAAAGCAAGAGGTTCGGTTTTAGACTACAATTACTACACGCGTGTAACGGAAAAAAAAATAGTTTTTGCTTTTAATTGTTTTCAATTTTTAAGAGAATAACTAAATATTCAATAAATATTTTTATACCTATTATTTAATTTAATTACTTTCTAAATACAATTTATTATTCTAATTACTTTATTCAATTATAAAATAAAATTAATACTGCAATTGAATTATTTTTAAATAGTTTAATGATAAGATATATCTTAAAGTTGATAATTTCATTTTTTTAATATTATATTTATATATACAATTACTCCAATATATTTTATAATACAATAAATAAAAGGAGTTAATAATTCAGTTTCATTGAATTTAATTTTTCTTTTGTTTAAATGATTATTAGTTAAAGTACATAATGTAAGCAGTATTAAACTTTTAATCGATCAATAAATAATCAATAAAATATATGTGGATCTTTTTCTTATAGGAACTTGAACTTCTAGTGCTAAAATTTTAAGAATAAATATGTGTTAACTATAAATCTAAATGATAATAAGCGAAACAAATTTATTAGATGTTTTTTTTAAATATATTTTTGAAAATAAAATACAATGTGTGTATAATGAATATGGAAATAATAATTAGTTATTTCTCACTATTTCTAAAAATACATTATTGAAATAATCATGCTAGAGCAACCATTAATTTATTTATTTCTAAAAATAGTAAATAACATGAGGAGGTTTTTCTAATTTCTATTCTCATTTTATTATTTGTATAACCAAAAAAAAAACCCTTCTACATAATGATATAATAGCCTTTGACAGTTGTTTAATTAAATTTAAGCTCATATTTATATTTAAATATAAAAAAATAAAAAAACAAATTTGTTGATATATGAAAATGTTTTTAAATGACTAAAAATAATAAAACAGAGAGGATCTAAGGAGTAAAAGTAAATAGTTCGGCGAAGACTTTCCAATACCTACATTAAAGTACGAAGTTTTTTTTTGTTTAAAAGTTAGAATGTAAAAATATCAAGATTTATTATTGCATAATGTATCCGACTCTCTGTTCGATGTCTCCTTTTATAAAGATTTCAGTACGATCATGGAAGATGATTATGGAAGCATAAATCATGAGCTTGGAAGTCAAGTGTAACCTGCAAAAGTTATTCACTTTATTGCAATTGATAGTTTATGAACATAAATTCTGAAATTATGAAACATTTATTTTTTAATGAAAATATTTTCGCTAGTTTCGATCGGTTTCGATATTCGATTTTAACTTCATGATCATTCAAGTAATAGGGTTAGACTTCGAGATGACATATCTGACCTATTTACTGGAAGTCTGGAAAATAATATACCAAATCGTCCCGATGAGGGCTTCACGAGGCGAGCTCAACAATAGGTCAAACCCATTCTTAACATTTCCTAAACAGAATAAAAAAAAAAAAAACTTGTCTAAACTTTATAAATAATAACAAAACTTCTTTTATAAAAAACCGAAAATAAACTAAAATTCATTCAAAACGAACTCCATAAAAAAATAGAACAAACTGATGAGAGTAAAATCAATCTGTTCGTAATGATGAAAGTAAACACCTAATCACCTAATTAGAAAAATTCTTATAAATCCTTATTAAAAAATGAAGGCATCATAGTGGAGTCATTTTTAGTAGGCAGCAATAAACATTCGTTCATGTTATTATCCTAGATACATCATTGTTCTCGACATCACAAACCTTGACCCTGCCTCATAAATACTTTATATTTTTTCTTTGAAGCACGACCCTTAGTAATTCTTAGAAGTGTATTTAGTAAGCCTCAAAATTTTTTTGCCAACCAGGAAACTCCATTTCTAATCTATTCGCAACAATCGTAGATCCATAATATTAAAAATAGGAGTATAATGATAAAGAACACATGTTAAACACTATAAGCTAGTCTTCATCATTGTTTGTATGGAACAACAACCTGTTTAGCAACCCATTGTGTGCCAATTATCTTAATAGTGGATGCACATATAATGATTATCAAATAGTCAACATGCCAATTTTCGATCACAAGTCATCTATTACTTTACTCCTATTATCTCGAAAACGCATGCAGACAAACTTGTAAGATATGGTAGTCACTTTTTGCAAAGAAAGTTGATTTCAATAAGAAGGATTAGAGAACTTCAATATTTGACCTTTATACCTTTTGACAACCACTATTTATCATCTTCACCTTTTTTCCCCTACACAGTCAATGGTAACAAAAATCATCCTTTTTTTATATTCAACTCCTTTTCTTTCATTCCTGCTTATCGTGATCTTTATTGACTTGAGTGTCGAAGTTTTTATGTCATAAAGTCGATATTACTCTAATTTTCTCTGTGTTTATAAGTTCATAGGAACAAGAAATTATTCAAACCATTAATGTTAAATATCCAAAGTCAACTTGACTATCCAATCAGCTTTATAGTCAAATAAATTTTATGCATAGTCAAGTAAATTTTGTGCATCAATAGTTGATGTTATATGTGAAAAATAAGACGAAATGTCATTTTTCAGTAATTAAAAAGTTTCATTGCAACCACTTTTTGAATTATCAAGCATTCTCTGAAACCCCCCTAAAACATAGACACCTATATCATATTCAGAACTTATGGCAAGAAATAATAAAAGTCGTTCCACTCGTAAGCTACCTATAGAATAGGAGGATAATGTCATGGAGACAGTGGATTAAGTGTGAAAAATTGTAATCTTTAGCTCCAGTAGGAGCCATACTCATGAAAACACTCTTGTACCACCTGTATGTCGGATTGCAATGGTGAAAGAAAGGATAGAGGTGCTTTAGTTGGTTAAGGAATAAAGGTTAAACGAGAGCCAACAGGCACAAACCTTTGTAGATAGAATTAAGATACTGAAAAATAAGAACTTGAAGATAAATAGGTGAATTATAGAAGATTATAGAAAGGGCATAGTGGGATAAACAATGGCACTCCTAAAGTTGAAAAGAGTTAAATGCCTAACTATAATCTAGATGGGCAACAATGAAGCCTTCAACCATAAATATCTACCGACAAAGGCCTAAATTAATCATGACCCAGAAGGAAAAAGAAAAAATAATAGAAAGGTTAAGCCATATGAAAGCTTTTTGAGAAATGTAATGTACCTTTAAAATCTTTGAAGTCTTAGAGTTGAGACAGTATTATAATTCCTAATACATTAGAACGATATGAGCCATGAGCCCAACTTGGTGTCAATAGATACAGGGTGTACGGTGTACCTTAATAAGAAGTGTACTAGAGAAAGAGAAGTAGCAACTATAATAAGTATGAGAGAAGTGAAAGATTTTGTCAGGAGGATAATAAGGGAGTTAAATACATAGAAGACTTTGAGTTAACAAGGGATCTCTGAGCTTCCTTTTTGCTCGAACTTAAAAAAAATCAAGTGCCCCAAATGGCTTCTTACGTAGGAAAGACTGACCGAACACTACACCTAGATTTGTCTAGAAAAATAATGCTTATATAAAGGCTGATGAATTTACAGATGCATTGGCCTATTTCTTTGACTTTGAAGGATGGACTCGTAAAAGGTAAAAAAGTCTATCCTTTGGAGCATTCATAACCTTGAGTAATTGATCGCGACATTCGTGAACGAATTCAAGGGCAATGGCTATAACCAAAAATTTGAGTTTTTTTTGTTAATGTTAAAACAAGGGCCAAAGAAAATCTAAGGAGCTTTGTTTATAGGTTTTATGAGGAATCAATAGACCTAGGAGCTTTCCCCCACTCTTTAACCCTGAAAGATTTAAAGAGAATACTATGTATAAAAGGAGCTTGGTAATTTATTCATAGACAGTCTTGAAATACCCAGGAATGATTACTCAAGAGGGAGGTGAATCGGATGAAATGGCAAATTAAAATTTTGAATGAAAAGCTATGTGATTGTACAGTTTTCTGACTAGTGTGATGGTGATTAATGCAGATAAATTTGTAAAAGCAAGCAAATATGAAAAGGTAGCTTAAGACACACGAAAATTTTATAATGGTTTAACTATTAACTTATGTTCACTTTTCTCGGCTCTACACTTTGAACCCGAGGAATTACTAGAAGTCTTATTTTTTTGAATTAAGAGAAATCCCAATACAACTCCTTCTTATGGATGAAGGGCAACCTTTACAACTTCTTCTTTATCGAGTGAAGAGGAACCTAATAAACTTATCAAAAATAGAATTCTTAAACTCTTTTCACAAAGTAGTTCTTATAATAAGCTTTAATTTTTTAATTTTTCTCTCTCTAAAATCAATAATAATGAATAGACAAAATAAATGAATTAATTGCAGAGAATGTTTTCCTTTTGTGCTCTGAAAATACTTCTTTGGATGCTATTTTCATCAATTATCTTTAATGTATTTATACTTCAAATTAATGTATCCAACGACTTTTTAAGGTTGCAATTAATTTGCACAATAAATGCTGTAAACTAGTCGCTATTTTTTCAGAATATACTGATACTTCTTTGTATTATATTGATACTCGATTTTATAATCATCAAATCTTGTTCATGTCGTACAAGCGTATCTATATGTTGGCTTGGAGTATCGATACTTTGCTACATTTCAACCTTTGATCTCTTCGTATCAACCTTATGTATCGATATATTGGCTGGCAGTATCGATACTTTGATACATTCAATCTTTGATCTCTTCGTCTTGGCCTTATGTATTGATATGTTGGCTGGGAATATCGATACTTTGATATGTTTAACCTTTGATCTTTTCATCTCATCATTATGTATCAATATGTTGACTAGGACTATCAGTACTTTAATATGTTTTACTTCAAAATCTCTGTTATTTCTCGATGTATCAATATGTTTGAGTGACATATTGATACTTACTTGCGTTTTTCAACGATTCTCTTTGTGACTTACTTCGTATATCGATATTTTGGTTTTGAAATATCGATACTTAACTTTTCTTGACACTTAACCAATCTTGCACTAAACCTTTCTCGACTTATAACCATTAGAGCAAATTTGTTCACTCAAAAAATTATCAAAGACAATTAAAAACATTCTTAATACATTGTTTTTACCTTAATGCCAATATATAACATTTGTTGAAATTATTAAAAAAACATTCTTAAAGTTATTTAAAAAATTCATCATGAAACAATTCATTATTTAATTTCTTTTGCTCACCATAAAAAACATATTAGGATATCAATCTCTCTCTTTTTTGATGATGACAAAATATTAACGCAATAATATTATACTTCCATTATACTCTTTGAATCATTAATATCATTAGTAAATTCTCCCCCCTTTTGTCAGCATACAAAGAAGGGTAATGACCAAGAAAGAATAAAAAAGTAATGGTAAGCAAGAAATCAATTAAAACAATGCAATAGAAGAAAAGAATAAAATTGTACTAAATCACAGAGACTATTCATTATCCAGTAAACATAACATGTTTCTCATAATAAATCAAGATTTTCGAGTATGAGAGCGTTCACATTTGCTCTTTTCTTGAGCTTTTATTAGGAGTTCAACCATTTTCTCATAGCCAATGGAGGAGTTAGAGGAGTTGTCCTCAGATATGTGGATAAGATAATTGTAATGACCCGTACCTCACTTCGAGGATATAATTGACATTTCCTATTCTTTTAATTCATGTCTCTGCATTCATCTTAGGCTTCATGGGGTTGTGGAAGTGATTTGTGGCTCGTGTGGGGCCTTTTCTGTAAAAATTCAGATTTTCTGCAAGTTCGATCGACCGAATTGGGCAATTCATTCGACCGAATAGGATTCGGCTGAAGCGCGTTCGCCCGAACCTTTGCCCGAATTCAAAATGACTCTCTGTCCATTTTTCGTTCGACCGAAAGGCGATTCGATCGATCGAAGTTTGTCTCGGTTGCACATTCGTTCGATCGAATCTGGGATTATTCGACCGAAACTCTCGGGAAGAAATTTGGCCGCCCGCCCGTGGGATTCGTTCGACCGAATCGGCGTAAAATGACGAAAATGCCCATTTCAAGAAGCTCCTTCCTTTAGAAAACTTAAGGGCAAAATGATAATTTCACCATTTTTCTATAAAAAGGGGTCCTAGGGTTGATTTTTGCAGCTTTCTCCTTCTCCTTCTCTTCTTTTCTCCTCCTTCGTTCTCTCTTTGTCTCACACTCAAGTATTTTTTGTTTTTCGTCGTTTCTTCGATTTCTTTCCACCATTTTGTTGCATTCGATCTCCTGATCGCGTTGATAGCTTCGATTTGGCGCTAGGAGGCAGAAATTGAAAGAGGGAAGTTAGGGTTTCTAAGGAAAATTGGGGCTTCCGACTTTTCGGGCCAAATCAGAGGAAACCGACCACACCACGAGGTTCGTGGCTTCATTTCTAACACGTCTGCATGTTCATTTTACCGTTTTGTGCATTTTAAATCGTATGGGTTTTTGTATTAATTTTCGTAGATTTAGCCCATATAACTTAGTTTTAAGGAGAAATATCGAATATAGGAAACTCGTGGATGTTATAGGATGCTAGATTTGCATTTTCGGAGAATTTGGGTAATCGTGAACAGTAACTCCGATTACTGTTTTAGCGATGACGCGGGGCCCACAACCCAAAATCGCGTATTCGGATAGAAATGAGTCGTCTAAGCCATAATATGGGTCCGTAGTAACGTTAATTGGGTAATTCGAGACTTAACGAGGATTTTAGGAGAAATTCGGAAAATAGTCCGATTTTGGGGAACTCGGGTTTCTGTATGCATCATCGTAATTAGATTTCCTTTCTCTTTTAGAATATATATTGATAATATTATATGCGTATGTATAGGCGACGGTTCGACGAGATCGAGGTACTCGCGTGGTTCGCCAAGAAACGAGGGGAACTAGGGAGTGTATACCCTCCCTAAGTTTGTGAGTGGACCTTTTATGTTTTCACTTCTTTCTATAGCTTTTGATGTTTTTAAATATATATATATAAATTGAGTATACATGAAAACTTATGTTTTAAAGTTCTAAGGAATTAGAAACATGTTTTGTGATGGAGGCGATGGATTTTGTTGTGTGGTGGCCGGGAGGGCCCCTTGTTTGTG
>JAVXUL010149319.1:0-14216 GCA_035590515.1 Trichilia minutiflora
ACATGTACTTTTATTGATGTATGAGTATACATATTTATTTGAAGTGCTTGAGGTTTGATTTTATTATAATGAAGTTTAGGTGTTAGGCTGGTTTATTATCGGAAGTGTTTTATAAACAGGTTTTATGAATGCCTTACAGGCTTACAGGTTGTATTCTGTGTGAATGAGTACACCCTGGAGGTCTGTGACGGTTGTCATAGGTGGGACCCATGAGTTGGTGTGTGACAATAGGTTTTACCATTGATTGTTTATTTTTTTGACCTGATCTTTATAGGCCCAGATGGCAAATTTTAAGAAGGGTGTGAATTAAAAATTTAAAAAGTTAAAACGAAAATTTTAAGTGTTCATGAAATAATAAAAGAATGACTTTGTGTTCTATGAACTAAATGCAGAGAGAGAGATTGAACATAGAAAAATAAAAGATGCAAGACAAAATTTTTATAGTGGTTCGATTACAAATCTACGTCCACTCTTCTCGGATGAATTCACTCACACTGAGGATCATTAACTCTTTGTTTCTACGGGTCAAGAGAAATCCAAATACAACATCTTTTATATGATAAAGGGCAACCAGAATACACCTTCCTTTAGATCGGGTGAAGTGAAATCCAACATAATCTTTCTTGCAACGGGTAAAAAGTAACCCTGAGTAAATTATAGTAAAGTAAAATAGAAAGTTTATCTCTCAAAAGAGTAAATATTCAATGAATTCAAGCTTTCTCTCACAAAAATAAATATAGGTGAAAATGAAGCAGAGGGAATGAAATAATTTTGCAGAGGAATGTTTTTTAGATTTACGCTCAGAGTAACTGCACTTCAACCAACCCCTGATTATTTGAATAGAGCTGAATTTATATCTGACTTTTAATTCCTCCAACGGCTTTATTTGATCTCATTAATGATGACATTAATTGCTTCTGAAGTAGCCATTACTGTTATAATTTGTTGCAGAAGCCTATACTTTTCTTCAGTGTATTGATACATTTCAATTTGAATTTTGAAGGTATCAATACGTTAGGCATTGTTGCCTTGAGTGTATTGATATATTTCCTAAGGTATCGATATATTTCTACACAAATTTTGATGAGTCCGTCACGAACGTGTTGACGTGCTCTTCAAGGGTGTCGATACATTTGAGTGACCATCAAAGATATCGATACGTTTATCATAAACTCCACGGGTATTGAAATGTTCCTGCGTAATTTTTAATTTTTCCGTCACTAACGTATCGATACGTTGAGGAAGGGTATCGATACATTTGGACAATTTTCAAAGGTATCGAAATGCTTGAAGCAGGGTTTTGAAACTCGGTTTGAATTCTACACTATAGCTAAAATGTGTTGATACCTTTAAGTAGGGTATCGATACGTTTAAATCTGGCCATGTTTTCTTTACACTTTCATTTCCAAATTTGAACTCCTGAAAAACATATTTGCCTTCCAAAAACGATCAAGTGAAATATATATCTTTTTAAACGTATAATCATCACTTAATAGATAATATATATATGTCACATACATACATTATTATTCTATATATGTTGGTATCATCGAAAACAATCTTTTGCCAATTAAACATATGGCATCAAAACATTTTGAGGCCATCAATCTTTTACTCAAAATTTTCATTAATTGGTCTTAGTCAATATTCTCATTTTTTATCTTTGAGTTTTCTTTCAGGAGCCTTTTCAAAATGAAATAAATTTTTTTTGTTAATGTAGCAAAATTTTACTTGACCTCCTTCTGACTTCCTCTAATTATCTCAGTATCTTTTCCTACTCTAAATTTTAGTTTTAGGTGGTAAATATTTTCTTCTACCTTTATGGACCTGAGAAAAGGTCTTTCTAAGATTTTCGAATATAGCACTTTTAGGTTTACCACTTGAAACTCAACTATAATAGTTTTTTGCTACGGTTTGTCTCCCATTATGATTAGTAATTATACTAAACCCAACAACTAAACATATGATTCTCTAAATCTATGTAGGGCTGTTTTCACTGGTTTTAACTTTAAATTATCAATGCCTAATAAATCTAGGTTCTCTTTGAAAATAATATCTATAAAACTATTAGTATTAAATAGTATTTTACTAACCTAAGCTATTCTAACTTTTAGAGTTATTACTAGGGCATTATTACAAGGATAGTGCATTCTAACTTTATCCTCGTCTATAAACAGAATAGAGACTAAGGCGACCTTTGGCATTTTCTTAGCTTGTATATTTATGATGTGTGTATCTGTGGTTGAATAATTCTTTCTTGTCTTATTTGAGTTTCCTATCAATGTTGGGCACCCAGATATCATCATTGTCCCTTGATTATATTTTTCTCTTCATTTTCTTCTTAGTTAGGAGCTCAATCTTTGTTATCGGAATCTATAATAAAACTTTGTAGGTAGTTATTCTTAACAAATACCTCCACCTGATCTCAAAGATCAAATTCATATATCAGATGCCTTTAATCTTAATGAAATTCATCGAACTTATTCTTTAAATTTTATTTGGTTTTGTCTTTATTTAACGAGACTTTATCAACAAAGTACCCCATCTCTTTATTTCTTCAAAAACTTTCAAAAGTGATATATTAAGTAGTGTGAATTTTCTTTTCTCTTCCGAGGTGACTGTTTTCCTTTAGATGAGATGTCAACTTGATGCTTCTCAGGTCTTGTTTATTTTGAATCTTGACCTCTTTTCTTATCAAAATTAGGGTAGCTTCTTCTTTTATCTCTTTTTTTCTATTATCTAGTTTTAACATACAGGCTTTTTCTCATGAGGATGACTCGATTACTTTTTCCTCTTTTAACTGGAGGTTAACTTGTTCATCTATGTTCATCTTATCTAGTAGTTTCTAACAAACTATTTATAGGTTGTGATTGAATACTTCTTAATGACATACCATCTCCTGTTCACACATAAGCCTTTCTTGAGATCTTCTAAAGCTAGTTGATGATAAAAGGCCCTCAATTCTATAACCTTATAATGATACCTCTTAACAAAGCTCATGAGGCTTTTCATTCTCATTGCTTCATCAATAATAATGATTTCGGGGTTTTTGTATTCATAATCACTCCCTTAAACTCATTCAAAAATATATCCATAATTAGTCAAAGTAATGAATACTATTTAGAGTCAGGCTTGTAAATTACCTGCTACATGTCCTTCCATTGTTAATAAGAATAAACAGTATATTTGGTATTTAGTCAAATCCTAAATCAACATCATTTTTCAAATAAATCAATATAGAATGAAGGGTCAGATCTTTTCGTAAAGAGGGTTATATGAGGTATTATGAACTTTCAAGATAATAAAAAGTTCAAAATTTTCTAAGGAAAAGGAAACTAAAAATATGATCTAGAACGTAATATTAGATCCTTGCCATGTCGTTGATCTCATTTCCTTTTATTCTTTAAACTTATACTAATCTTCTAACATAAGCTTTAATTTATCGTTCTTTTATATCTTTCCCTCTGCTCTCATCTACTGTGATTCATTGTGTTCTATGCTTTCTCTTCCTTTCTAATGTTTTTGGTTGAGAATCTTTCACGTATTTCTTAGATTTAGACTATATTCTTCTTAATTATAGTGAAACCTATCCCTTAGATGTATGGGCATCATGGTAAATCCCTTATGAGATTTTTAGCATGATGTCGTGTATAGATAATGCATTAGAGGGTAAGATACCTTGAATTTATTTTTAGAAGAAGGTGTGTGGTATAAAAAATAAGTTTATGAAAAAGAACTAAATTTTTGATCATAAAATTATCTCTAATTAGAAAAAATTCTTATTATTTTTGTAGAGCTTAGAGAGTGCTTTTCGTTGATATATTATGGGTTTTATGAGGATATTTCAGTCAAAAGTTATGGCCATTTGAAGTTATTATCCCAAAATAGAGTGAACACAGAAAGTATCGATACATGGGGTGTTGACATATTGATATTTAGCTCTGGGGATAGAATGTATCGATATTGGAGGAGGCAAGTATCGATACCTAAGACTGAAAGTATCGATACTTTGAAGGGGAAGTATCAATACCCTATGAATAGTGATGAACAGTAAGACTTAATGTATCAATACCTTAAGGAAGCAAGTATCGATACCCTGTAGTTAGGATAAATAGTGAAAGTATCGATACTTTATGAAAGAAATATCGATACTTGGGATACTTTTGGACCTAGAATTCATGTGCGACTGAAAGTATCGATACTTAAGGATTCAGTGAAGTAAGTATCGATACATGGATAGACTGCAATGTAAACGACCCATTTCTATAATGAAGTATCAATATATGGAGGTCATGTATTGATATATGTATCGATACATCATGACGTGTCGCACATCTGGGCATATTTTATAGGGGTATTTTGATCATTTCAAGGTCCTTATTTATGCAGACCAGGGGATCGTCTTTCCCATTTTCACTCTCTCTCTTCTGATACGATAAAAACCATTTTCTCTCCCTATGATAAATTGATCTCAGCTATTTTTCAACCAAACTCTGCCATTTTAATTTCTATGAACTCAAAAACAACACCAGAACACAGAAACCTCCTCTGATTGGGGTTTTTGTTGATAGAGATTACAAACAATGATCGGGGTGCCATAAGTATGTTTTGGCCTTGCGTGTTATAGTGTTGTTTTCTATTTGGCTTTATGAGCCACAAATATATTTTGGCCTTGTGAGCCACAGTTATGTTTTGAGTTATTAGTTGTGTGCTATATTAGAGATATTACAGGTAAGGATTGTCCATATAGCTCAGGGTAGAGCGGATGGAATCTGATAGTCCTAAGGTGAGGATTGACCATACAACTTAGGATAGAACGGGTAAAATCCAACGGACCAAGAAATATAGATTGACCATGTATTCTAAGATAAGATGGGTGGAATTCAACATGTCCAGGCTAAAACATACTAGTCATTTATATATTTACATGGGTACACATTCCTAACTAGGGTTGCGGATTAGCCATACAACTCAGAGAGAGTGGATGGGATCCTATAGATCGAGGGATCACATATATGTTTGATTTATATTGACTCTTTCTCAGTCATGTTTAGTATATCACATCACACATATTTTGTTTTTGATAATTTCGATGATTTTTAGTAATCGTGTATGGAATCATTTGCTATATGTATATCATTGTGTGGTTTACTCACTGAGTATTTTTTCAAATACTTACCCCTCATTTTCCTATTTTATGTTAGTATTATCGAACGTGGCATAGTATAGCTAAAGTGAGTTTTCAACAGATTTTTCAGGTACTCGACTTATACAGGGGTGTCATGGTCCACTGAACAAGAATAATATTTTATTTACGTTTTGTGTATTTGGCTTGGCCAAGAACTTATTGAAATTGATGTTTTGAAAAATATTTGTAATGTTGTATATTCTATGAGAATACAGATGCTGATTTATATTCATGATTGAAAATCTTTTACATTGTGTTATTTTTGAAGATGTGTTATAAAACAAGTACTAATATCTTACGAGTCTTGAGATTACATTCTAGTTGATAGGATGTATTTCTGGGATTCGCAACGATTATCACGTGATCGACTAGGATTGGGACATGATAATTACGACCTAGAATATAAAGTGGCCCAGGTTATAATCCATCAAAAGTTTTGAATGAAGTGTTGTCATCTCTCCGTTTGACCATCCTTTTTGGTGAAAGGTCAACGGCTTTCCCCTTTCCTTTTTCAATGGCAGTATATCTCTTTTTTAAAACATTTTCTTGGGTCCTCACCTCTCAATTATCTTTTTTGACAACATACTCTCCACTCTCTTTGATGGTGCAATAATTTTTAGGCCAAATGATTCATTCTCCAGTATTTTCTTGATCTTTACATTTTCCCTTATCCAAAGTTTGGATATGTTGATCATTTTTTGCATACTTTCTTTCACTAACATTCAGTCTTTGAACCAATTAAGCAGTTTCTTCATTAACACCTTTAGAAGATGTCTATCATAGATGTGAAAGTATGGAACATATTCTGGGAATGGTGTCTTTAGTGATTGATTGATGTAGGTTGCAATCATTATTAACCACATTAGTTGCCTCAAAGAGGTTCCCTTCTTGATTTTCTCTCTTATTTGTACGTCTCTTAGTTAAATATATTTTAGTTACCGTCATAATTGTTCTTTTTCTTTTTACTTTAACTATTATTATGACTTTTTATCCAATTTATATATATGACATCAATGTTGATGCATGAAAATTTCTATTAAAATTCGGACACCAGATTAACTTTTTCTTCCTGTTTACTATGTTTGTAACAAACTTAAGTCATAAAGAAATATCAGGGATAAAATTAATGATCCGGTAAAAATTCTTTAATACTTAAATTAATGTTTTTCTTATGTTAAAACTTTCATGGAGAAATCCGATAGCAATTCAATAATTTAATTCAAAATAATCTTACATTGTTTTATCTTTCATACCTTTTTATTACTTTTCATGTTTAACTATCATCACATTTTCTATAATCATAAATTTTCTAGAGATTATGGGATTGTGAGTTCTTATCATAAGATATAATCATCATGCTAAAAAAATCTCTTTTTATTTACAAAAAAATCTGTGAGATTAAACTTTTTATACAACTAAATACTTATCGTATAAAGTTCTTAGGATTCAACGTTATAGTTAAGACTTTCATTAATCAAAAAAGTCTTAGAATTTAATGTCATGATTGACGCATTTATTGATTATCTCCTACAATTAAGTTATTTGAGATTTAATATTAGAAGGTTTTAGAATTATCATATTTTCTTATATGAGACGATTATTTTCTGATATTGAGCTTTTTTTATTTATTAGTAGCTTAGTCTCAGGATTTATTAACATTTAAAACTCTAAACCAATTAACTCTTAAAACCTTTAATCATATACTTAAATTACTGAGTTTTAAAATTTATTTTATCTTATAATCACTTGATCTTTGGTTTCTTCCGTGATAGTTCTCTCGATGTTAATAGATTTTTCATTGGGTGTTGGTTATATGATAAGTTTTTGAAATCTCAGGTATTTTTTCGAGTAAAAGTATATTTATCTTTATTTGAGTATTTTCATCGAGACCCAGACCCATCATACGGATATAACTCTTCCCACGAATCCTTTAATACGATAACGTTCCGAGATATCTTCCTGCGATAGTAGAAGTGATAGAATCGGATCGGACGATTTATCCGAGGATATTGTTCAGAGAATCTTTCTCGGATGACCACTGAAAATATATGTTCGGAAAAAATCTCTAGCAACACCTATTCGAGACCCCATCTCGAGCTATTTGATCAAACATATATTATATACGATGTCAAAGTCTAGGGGGTACCTGTGACGTGGAACAATATTTACAACACTAATATATGATGTCATCAAAGGCCTGACACATTTCTAAAAGGAGCATCAGTACTCGGAATCTCAGGAAATCAAGCATCTGACCTCACTATTTTCGAGAATATTCCCAAATACACATGGTATAGTACTGCACTTACGACAGTTACACCCCACGATTCTCATGATAACTTTTAAAATACGCCAGTAAGAAAATAACACGTGTCAATAGGTACAAAATTTCATGATTCCATCGTAACTGAATCCGGGAATAAGGGGAGCTACGTATAACTTTTTACAGACAGAATATTCATACACGAATAAACCTAATTTTGGAGACAGTAATCATTTTCTCTAACATTCATGCACCACACACACAACAATCGTACATTCGATTTTTCTTTGTTTTTTCTGATCACACTCATCACTCCTACATACAAGCAAAACGTTCATTAACTTAAGTATTGGAGAGTTTTCACAGAAAACCAGCTTTACCCTTGATATTCCACTGTTTTGCAATTTACAAAACCAGAGATCAAAGAAGAAGATAAACTGGTGCTAGAGGTTAAAAGACGATACAACTTCTTACATCAACAATCTTTATATCTCTTATTTATTAAATAGAAAATATTAATACAAAATAAATTTATATAGATTTATGGTATTTTGTTAAGCATATATCTTCAAAATAAACAATAGAAAAGAGATTTTTAATTCAAATACAAAATAATCTTGAATTACAATATAAATAATTATTCAGCCACGGACTTGAATGCTAATAATTCAAAATTATTAGGCTTGATAATGATACTCAGAAACATTATGTCAAAATATAAGTCCTTCAATACGAAATAAACACAAAGAAACAGAAGCTCCGGTCCCGGGTAAATCCTCAACGCAACGCAATCCAGCAATCTAAGATGATGCTGGTGATAACACAGCTATTTAAGTTGCAGAACTAACAGTTCGCACTAGCAGCCATCACAAACACAATCTCGTTATCACATCATCTGCTCTCAGATCAAATTCTACTGGAATGCAAGCTGCAATGGCAGCAATGGCAGCGCATGCACTCTTCTTATCTGCTCCATCTTCTTCACACCCACTTCTCTTTACATTCCCCAATACTAATAATCCCTCACACTCTTCTTCTATTCTTCACTCTTCTTTTTATGGCGTCTCTCTCAAACTCCCTTCTCGTCTCAACTTATCTCTCACCCCTGTCGCCTCGAAGAAGCCGCTTAATATTGTTGCTGTCACCAAGAAAGGGGTCGCTGTTCTCAAGGGAACTTCTGATGTGGAAGGGGTTGTTACGTTGACCCAGGATGATGATGGTTTGTATTCGTTTGCTTTCGTTCATTTTGTCTTATAATTTGGGTTCGTACCCTTTTTCTTTGTTTTCTTTTCTGGGTTGTTGTTTAGTGTGGAATTCAAGATGGGAGTCTTAGAAAGTGAGGGTAGAGAGTATTAAGGAATCAGATAAATTTGAAATATTAGACAATTAATCAAGTATGCGTTTTGATTTTGTATTCTTCACTCTTTGTCTAGGTGGTCTAGTAAGCTTTAGTGTGATTTGTGAAGATTTTGGTTTTAGTATAATTAGATTGTTTGAATGCTTTAGCGCTTTTACAAAAGCATTTACAAATGTAGCAGAAAATAGATACTACGGACTGTGAGATTTGATAAATTGAATATGGTAGTCATCACATGAAATATTTCTGTGTGGGTATTACACTATTTTCTATTAAATATTTCAGTCTAATAAATTTGCGATATGGATTTATTTCTGAACAATTTGTTTCCTTGATTTTAACTGTTTACTGCTCCAAACCTTCGTATTCGGAAATTAATGCATTCATGAATCTTCAATTGACGAGCCATCTGCTTCTATTACTTCTCTTAAAAATAATAAAACTCAACCGTGCTGAGTCAAATAGCTATAATGGGATCGGTGGAATCAATTTATTGTTTTCTTGAGTTGTATGCTATGGAATTGCAACAATGAAAAACTTGGTATGTCGAACTTGCTGTATTCGTTACCAACAATTGTCTATTGGGTGGAGTGACTTTATCTGTTTACTGAACTGTATTGCAAATAGGTCCTACGACTGTGAGTGTTCGTGTTACTGGGCTTACTCCTGGTCCTCATGGGTTCCATCTAGTGAGTACTTACAGCTTCAACATTTTTGAAATGTGTTTTTGAATATTGTGAAGTTTCTTAACTATATTATTTTACTATTATCTTTTATTCTTATGCAGCATGAGTATGGTGATACAACGAATGGATGCATTTCAACAGGTGATCCCTGATTTCAGTTCAAGCTCAAACATTAACAATAATAATAATTAACGTGTAGTGCATGAATTCACAGTTATGATTCTTGCACGGTGCCTTTCCCCTGATTATTCAATAACTTTACTTTTAAATTATAGGAGCACATTTCAATCCTAACAACATGACACATGGTGCTCCTGAGGACAAAATCCGTCATGCGGGTGACCTGGGAAACGTAGTTGCTAATGCCGATGGTAAGCCATCTTCTTTCTAATTCCCACTTTTTCATTTTTTGTATCTTTTCTGAATGAATAAATGTCGATTTGATTACTTTTTCCAACACAGGCGTGGCAGAGGCAACAATTGTGGACAATCAGGTACTTTTGGATACTTGGTTTTGTTTTTTCATATATTTTTGTTTTATTCATAATGAAATTAATTCATGATATGGTTTCAGACCTAGGCTTCCATTGCTAATATTTGATTACTTTTGGCTAAAATTTGTAGATACCACTGAGTGGTCCAAACACAGTAATTGGAAGAGCCTTTGTGGTTCATGAGCTTGAGGATGACCTTGGAAAAGGTAGGAGTTTATAATTATGAACTTATCTTGCAATTTCACTTTTGGTGAAGGGGAAACATTTTCGTTAGAGCCCAAGCAATTTTGATTCTGTAATGCTTATGTAGTTAGGAAGGAATCACTTGGGAATTGAAAATAATTATTCTTTCACTTGTGAACTCACTTTTTTTTTTCAACCTCGAACCATAATATATACATGTTGTTATAAATAAATGGGGCAGAAGTTATGCTAGATTCTAAATAGTGGAAACTTCTTTCTATTATCAAATTTAGCATATTGTGTTAATTACTGCTTTGATGCTCTCTCCTTCGCTGGATATTATTATTCTGCTCAATCCCATTTGGTTTTGTATTGTAGGTGGGCATGAACTTAGTCTAACCACCGGTAATGCAGGAGGAAGACTGGCATGTGGTATGCAACAAAAATCCCTTTTGTTATTCCTTCTTTCTGCAATTATTTGCAATTTTATCAATGTTCCTGTTTCAAATGCCTTCTATGTGATTTGTTCCTTGATTATACATTGTAAGCTACATGTTGATAATTTGCCAATCACGAATCTTGTTGAGAAATATGATCTACCAGCTTTCTTTGGATGTCAACTTAAAAGTAATCTATGCATAACATCTGATTAACTGGAGTTGACAGTCGCACAAAGATTGATATGATATAGGTTACTACTGCTGCTAGGAATCTGGTAGTGTTTTAAGCCTTACTCAATTATGGGCACTCGAACAAAGAAAGTGTTTACTGTCATCCTTTTCACTTTTGATTTTGGACTAGTTGGCTCAAACTTGTATCCCAAAACTAAGAACTCCTGGACACTAGTAAAACTGTGCATAAATTTGTTTACCGGACAATTTTCGATAATGTTTATAAAATTTTAAAATTGTACACAAAAATTTTTGATGGACTTGAGTTTTACTGAGGTTGAGTCTCTTACTTTTGTGTTTGTGATGTGTGTACATTGAGAGCAAAAGAAAGATTAAAAAGTCAGGAAGAATGATCAATGACAATTCTATCCTTGACCTTATACTTTTACCCTCTCTACTATAGAATGAAAGTAGAAGAGAGAATGACAAGTCATCATTGATTGTGATTTATTTTTGTAGTATTTAGTACTAGTGTGACAGAAAGATATCTCTCGGTCTCTTGTTGAAATTAAACCATGGAGTATCATCATTTTATGATTATTGTGGAATCTATGGATACTAGATTAGTTAAACCAATTTTCAGTGCTTTTCCTCTGTTGAGCCTTTCCCTTAATAATGCTTCACTTCTGTGATTAGTATCATCTGAACGTGCCTGCTGTCATTCCTTATCGCTTGCTATTTTTCCATAAAAATTTGTTTCACTGACATCTGGCAAATGCTATTATGTGAGTATCAATGAAGTTTTGATGATTAGTTTAAAATTTTTTAGGTTGGTTTTAGAAATCTATGGCAACTTGGTTCTAAGATGTTATCTCTAATCAGTGATGAGAATCTCTTATATATGTAACATGTAATTTCTTCATTTGAGATGTATTATTACATATGTAAAAGCTATGGCCAGAGGTGATGGGAAGCCGAGGTAGACGGGGGCTATGTCCTCAGCAAATCTCTTCGCATTCCCTTTTACCTTAAGGATGGATATTTATGTTACAGCATTGATAAAAAGATCTTGGGATTGACTTATCTAAGAACTAGAAACAGCTGCAACCAACTTTAGTTCTGCGGTTCTTCTAACATGGGATGGACGATTGATATTAGATAGGAAAGTGGGAAATTATGTCAAATTAGAAGATTCACTTTCATGGTTATGATTTACGTTGAGTTGCAATTTCTGCAGGCATTTTCTTGTTCTCAATTTCTTCCAGCTGTGGTCTGCTTTCACAAGCCTGCACAGCTGCTATTTATGTTCTATGATTGTTGTTTGATCCATTTTCAACATCTCATTGAATTCAACCTCTCTTGCTTAACATTGTGGTGGTGTCTCTGCAGGTGTAGTTGGGTTGACTCCAGTGTAATATCAACTCTGGAACAGAGACGGTGTGATTTGCACTATTTTCTGCATACTTCTTGCTAGGTTCTCTAGGACAGGCAAGTTTTATTCTGAATGTGGTGAGAATGTAACATAAAATTGTGAGGACAACTAGTATTAATAAAATAATGCTTGCAAGCATGATTATCTTGTTTATCTCTTTGTATTACTTACAAAATAAACTTGTGGATCTATGAATGCTTTTGAATTTCCAGAACTGAAGTTAGACTTGGATTGATGAACGTCTCTTCCATTTTATTTATTTATAATTTAATCTTTCAAGACTTGTTTGATTTTCCTCACCAAGTTTAAAAGGTTGTTCAACATTTTGTGTACATGACAATTGGCCTCTGTTCAAAACCGACACCCTGGTCACTGAATTCCCCTTAACTGTTCAATAGGTTCAAGATTTTGTTTTTCAAGAGATCATCAGATCTCTTGGTTGCATATTTACATAGATATAGAAATAATATTATTTCTCTTTAAGGTTGGGTTGAGATGAATTAATTTCTAGACTTCTTACTATTGTTTTGAGGATATAATTTTTTTTTAAAGATTCTTGGTTCCAGGTGAAGTGATTGAGCCAATAGCAAATTTGTAATAGTCTATACTCAGGTAGCAATTTCGACATATAAATAGAAACAAATTGACCTCATTGTGTTGCAAGTTGCATTATGTTTTGGCTTAGTTGCAATTGAAATGGATATTAAATGCTCATGGACAAACTCTTGTATGTAAATTGATGTAACCATGCCTTTTCTAGTAATCATTGTGTTTCTATAAACAAAAATTTGTACCTATAAATTTGTTGATGAAACCCCGTGAACAATGTCACCACTTGTAATGAACAAAATAGATAACGAACAAGCCTCTAGTTTTGGGAATATGTATTCCAATATTTGCAATATTCTTGTTCTTGTTTTCCGTTTGACTATATAAAAATTAAAATGTGTGTTGAAGATGTAAAATTTAAGACCAGAACGATAACATTAGTATTGGAAGACATATATAATGTTGCCTGCAATTTCTATTAGAGCTTATCTTGAATGGAAAGCGATGGGCCGCTCAAGAAAGTATATAAAACTATCGTTTTTCTTCTCTCTTAATTGATATATAATGCTCTTGGTTTTGAAATTCATAAAGTTCGTTTCTATTAGCATTTTTTTTTGGAAAGAAAATTCGCCATTTTGCGTCATTTCTCTTAGTTGATAACAAAACATTTGATAAAAGGAAATATTTAAAATACCCATTCACTAATATTGAAGTTACAACTATTGAAATTTGAATTGTAATTGTTGCTTACAAACTTTATATTATAAATATCTTGTACCCATGGTTAATGTATAACCATAGTTATGTTTGATATAACTATTTTTTATTTAGTTTTGGGAACAAAATTATAAAAAAGGTGTTTGATTTTTATTTATAAAAAAATATTTGATAATATTAATTATTGATAGAATTTATTTTTTAATTAATATTTAATATTTTAACTTCAATTCATAATAATTATGGTAACAAGATTTTAGTAGTAAATATGCTCTTAATTCAAAATCACTCTCAAAACTTACGCGAGAATAGGAGAGATTAGGTTACATCATGAAAAATCTGATACTAGGTTGGCTACCTAATCAAGTGATTATAAACCCAATCAAACGATGCATCTGAAGTTAAGCAGAAAATCTGTAGGCTACTGAAGTGTAAAAATGTCATAAAACAGCAATGAGAAGCAGACTACAACATTAATTAATTATTATCCACCATTCACGGTCTCTCCATTCCATATGGCTTACATAATCTAGAAGAGAGAGAGAGGCCGAAGGAAATGATGGTTTTGTTCTTGATTACTTCTTAATTTGTGAACTTTCAATGAATTAATGGGATCATGTAGAATCATAACTAACACTTGGATGGTCCTGATTTGACCATGGAAATGTCCTGATTTGATTACCCAACAAACCATATATATATATATATATATATATATATATATACTTGCAGACTT
>JAVXUL010149359.1:0-14213 GCA_035590515.1 Trichilia minutiflora
TCATTATTAACATTCAAACATAATCAATTATCATCTAAATATAAAGATTAAAAAAAAATTAAATTAAAATTTTTTTAATTAGATGGGTTAAACGAGCCGGCCCACGAGTTAAACGAGCTGACCCATTTAATCCGTGGATTAAACGGACCGAGTCAAATCGATCCGCGAATTAAATGAGCCAATTTCTTTTGGTCCTAACCCATCTAAATGGTGGATTAAATGAGCTAACTCACAGACCGCCAGCTCGTTTGACAGCTTTACTGAGAAAACAACATTCCTTTATATCTATGCGAAAATAATATTAAAATCGATTATATTTGATGTGGATTGACGAATTGAATTAAATTTAATCTACAACCTAATCCATAAATTACATATTGTAAAATTTTAATTCACAAGTTGATTTGTAAATTTTTTAAATCAATCCAAACAACGTAAATTAATAGATTAGATCAACTAAAATTTGCCCATACCTAATTGACAACGGAGTTGTAACAGTCTTCTGTTGTTGGACTCTATAAGTTTAATAGTATACTAGGTGGTGAATTTGATAGTACACTAAGTTTTGATGACGAAGGAGCATGCATGTGTGTCATGAAGAAAAAGAAGGTTAGAATATGTTTTTAGTTTTGATTAAAAAAATTAGTTACTTGGAAGTAATTATGTACTAAAGAAGTTTAAATGATAGATCATTTCAAATTTCTAGGGTTGTGGTAGGTATTAACCTTCACGTTATGAGTTGTCAACAATCTTAGTTCCCACGTCGATTTCTACCTCCTCGCCAATGTACAAGTCCTTGCCAATCTCTGTGCCACCATGAGATGATTCTCCTCACTCTTTCCACGATACGGACTTTGATGTCCCCAGTGCACAATCTGAGTACAGTGACGTCGTGCAAGAGAAACAATTGTTGGAGAACAATTTCCATCGATTTCAAATTTTTGTAAAGTAGACTAAAAATTATCCCTACTTCTAGTTCGTCAGTGTTATATACGCTAGTACCCTTAAAATGATATAGTGAAATGAATATGAAATGGAACTTGAAGTGTTTCCGTTGTAAGACAAATATTTCTTGTGTTTCTACACTCATTTTATAATGAAATTTTTGGTTTCAGGGAGCAGCTGTTGCCTATGTGGCTAACCTTTTGAAAGTCCCTGCGATATTTGTGAAACCTGTAACCGATATAACAGAAGGCGACAAGCTAACTGCGGAAGAAATCATGCAGAGTTTTGTTGCAGTGACTTCTGCAGTCTAGCAGGCCTTCTCCCGAGTCATTGATTTCATCAATGGAAAGTGCCTCTCTGAACTTTGATATGCTTGGTCTTGACTTACTGATTTTCCTGGAAAACATGGACAAAGTTTCTCATAAACCATTTTTCCATTAGTTACTAGATACGATGCTGTTGCTCGATTGTTATAGCTCACGTAGATATGCCTTTTATTTTGCCAGCCGACAATGTGATCAGAGAACATTTATTTGCTGGTCTTGTACATTGGCTCCGATTTGGTAAATGCCATCTCTTAAGAAGTCTACAAAGACATCTTGTAACACATAATTCAGAGAAATGTTACAGTTTGAATGTCCATAGTTTGAATTAGAATTTGCTTAATCCTATAATTTGTTGTGACTTTGTTGTCTGATTTCTTGCATACAATGACTTGGACCTAAAGATTGGCTGTATGACAGAAATTAGTATGTGCTGTTAAAAGGCACGCTTGATGTTTCCAGGCCTTAGCCTTCGATTTCCTGGATAAATACAGGGTCCTGTATCTTGCTGGTCCATTGCGCTTGCATTCCAGCCCCAAACTTATAGCCAAATGCAAGTTTATGCTAGCCAAAATCTGGAGGTTGCATTCCAAGTTTTGGAAAAGATTGGATTTATAAACTGGAAGGTCAGTGTAACAAACGAAGTTCCCATTTTTTGAATTGTGTTTTATATGAGACAACTGCATTTATCCTTGAGGTTCATGCCTTTTCTATCCTTCCAAAGAGCGAGTCATCCAAAATTTAGTTGTTATTTCATCCATGGATTCACCCTTCTAAATCCTGCTAATAGAACAAGGGATTTTTCATTATCTAGATGGTAAACCTTGCACCAAATATCTATCAAGATCTATAAACATAGCTTGCCTGGAAGCCTTGCTTCCCGACGAATCCCTTCGATCCTTATTTAAAAATTGTTCGTATCAGGTCTCGTGATGTGTGAAACGTAAATATCGTAGATCCTTCTTTAACTTGCTATTCAATCAGCATTGGACTTCTGGGTGAAAACTCTATAAAAATAAGAGCCATTTTGTGTTAGATTCATTTTGAGATAAACCGATTTTTTCTGCCATTTTTGTAAACAGGGGGAGCTTATATTATTCACAAGGATGTTCTAGAAAACCTGTAACTGGAAAAGCTGCAATTATGGGTCTTGGAAAGGCCTTCCCTCACCAGCTTGTCATGCAAGAATTTCTGGTCGAGGGATATTTCAGGAATACCAACTGTGATCACCCAGAGCCCAACGAGAAGTTGACTCTCTATTCTTACTTCGGTCTCTTGTGTTTATATTGAAAAGCTGACAGTTTAAATGTTATTTATGTACCTAATTGGTTGAATTAACCGTAATTTTTCTCCTCCTATACTGCATCTAACAGGCAAGCCAACAACTCTGAAAACAAGATATTGTCATGTCAGATGTGATCCTGAACAAATACCCAGAGCTCGCAATTGAAGGCCTTCCTACAGTAAAGCTGCGGCTAGACATTTGCAATGCTGCTGTCACCCAGATGGCCATTGAAGCTTCACAAGCTTGCATCAAGAACTGGGTGGGAAAGGGCCAATATCAGAAATAACCCGCTTAGTTTGTCTCACCAAGTGAAGCTCAGCTGCCTGGCAGCGATCTCTTCTTAGCAAGAGGACTTGAACTCAGCCCCGAGACTCATCGAGTCATGCTATACTTCATGGGATGCTCTGGAGGAGTTGCTGGTCTCCGTGTGGCAAAAGACATTGCCGAGAACAATCCTGGAAGCCGAGTTTTGCCAGCTACTCCTGAAACTACAACTATTGGGTTCAAACCTCCGAGTGCAGAAAGACCATATGACTTTGGTTGATGTTGTACTCTTTGGCGATGGTGCAGGAGCCATGACAGTAGGCTCGGATCTCATTCCCAGCACCGAATAGCCTCTCTTTGAGCTTCACACAGCTATACAGAATTTCTTGCCGGATATACAGAAAAGACTATAGAGAGGAAGCTGACAGATGAGAGGATTAGCTTGGAGCTGGCAAGGGAGCTTCCCCAGATAATCGAGGATCATATTGTGGGATTCTGTGATAAGTTAATGGCCACTGTTGGATTAACTAACAAGGATTATAATAACATATTCTGGGCAGTTCATCCAGGAAGGCCGGCATAATGAATAGAACTGAAAAGAGACTGGACCTATTGCCAAGCTGAATTCTAGCAGAAGAGATTTGATGGATTACGGACATGCCAGTAGTAACACCATTGTGTATGTGCTGGAGTACATGATAGAAGCGAGCTTGAAAGTAAACAGCACACAGAAGAAGAAAGGAGATAGTGATTGGGGCCTAATACTGCCTTTTGGTCCTGGAATTACCTTTCAAGGAATTCTTGCAAGGAACCTCACTGTCTGAGAATTTGTCAATTGCGGAATGATAACTTGACTATCATAGCTTTACCATGACCTTGTTAGAAACCCCAAAAGCGAAAAGAAAAACTGTGTTTGTGTTTATCCTTGGCTGCCTAAACAGACGTGGTTTATGTGTAATTTTAATCCTTTCAAACATTGTTCACTATAACAGAGATAAAAGAGTACCATTGTAGCAGTATCTCAGGACTCAATTTGCTCTCAAAATGCAAACATGTATGGAAGAAGAACTTACAACCTAGGAGGTTTAAATCACCATCAAAGTAGGAAGTCTCACTAGAGAACTCATTTGACACCTTGTATTTCAATTAAGCAATGCTTGTTACTCAGTTGAGAACAAGTACTGTATAAGAGGTCCCCAACTGAACATCAACTGACAAGATTGAGAATGTTACTAGACACTAGGCAAAGATATATAGTTATAGATTGTAAATCAAGGTTCAGTTGGTAAGGTGAGCATTTGTTACTTGCACAAAATTCATAAGCAGTCTTTGTTGCTTATGCAGTTGCATGGAGATAGTTGCTATTCTGATTCTAAACTGACTTTCACAAACTTATGAAATACATCTTCAGAATTCAGATCAATAATATACAGCCACCCTTCAATTTAATATGGAAACAAACCAAGTTTTTCCAGCCTACAATCAAGCTATAGCATCCGTAAAATTGCCAAAAATTGCTTCAACTTACAAAACACCCACAGCAGCAGGCAGCACAATTGAATTCAATCAATAACTATTCATGATAAGTCGATGAGATGGAGGCTCACAAAGTCTATTTTAAATTTAACATTTAATGTAAGCAAAAGATTAGCGTTGCCAGAGTTCATGTTACTATAAAATTCCTTTTTGAATATAAATATGCACCCATCCCCAATTTTACAAACCCGGTTTACTTCTAATCATAAGCATAAGCCCTATAGAGTGCAAAAACAAGAGCAATTGGGGACTTTAACCAGAATCACTAGCCAAATTCTCCAACTAAAGTTAATTTTATATGGCAGTGTGCTTATATAACCATGCACTAGAAAAATTCTCAGTTACACCACTCCAGAAGGAAGTCGGAGGACTAATTGTCCACCAAAAACACTGCATGCAAAGAACAATTATTACTAACATAACCACAATAGTACTGGGAAACAAATATTAAATAAATTCTATGCTTCCACACACTTCATCAAAAACAAATGAAAAAGAGGATAAGCAATACAGATTCGCAACTAACCTTTTGACATAGTAATAACAGAAGTCCGCTAAGATGAAAGTTTGAACAATCTCAGAGATAAGAACCATTGACGGCCATAATCCATAGCCCAGGGCTACCAGCAAGTGGCCACGACTATCCAGAACCTGTTAAAAGCAATAAAGGAGGATTAGACCTACAATCACCAAATAATACTACAAAAATCACAATGACTGCAGCAGAAATACAGAAGGAACACAAGTACTATCCAAAAACAACTAATTTCTCTCAAGGCAAATCATGTTCCTTATTAAATTCTGTTGCCTAAACAGTTCATTTTAAACCATTGAGAACTTACTTTGTTGCTGGAATATATGGTACAAAATTGGTATAGCAGTTTTTAAAACGAACTGAATCGGTGTATATAGGATAGGTTGTAGCAGTCACATACAAAAAACTTTTACGAGAACTCTTCCATCTTACCATATGCAAAAAATTGCTAGTATATTATCAAGATTCTTCACACAGACACACACACACAAAACAAAAAAAGGGAGCCACGGCTACCATGACATTGCTAGTGAGTAAATACATCAAATTACATTTACCAGCAAATCAATCAGCATGCTAGTCATTTCTGTTCTAGAGTAGTATAAATTGCATAAGGTCACCATTCCATCCCAGTTTCAAGTAGAAACCAAGCATCAGTACACCCAGCATGTTCAATATTGAACAAAAGGCATATTGTTGAAAGTGGAACAAACAAATCATCAACCTCAGCTAAAAAATATGTAAGTTTCAACTCTTTAGAATCAAACCTGGAGAACCCAGTGGGCGCAGCTCAAAAACCTTGCAACACCAAGTGCAAATACATAATGGGCAGTGAATGGCTCAACAATCTAGAACAAAAAAGAAAAATTATTAGGAGAAGTGATACCAAGAGACATAACCATTTTGAAGTGACTAAAAGTATATACTTATTTCATAAAAGAAAAATACACCTTTGTGTTCTGCATGACCCGCAACTGTGGAAGTACAGAAACAGCCTCTAGATATACACAGAATGCCCAGAAAACTCTATTCACAATATTATGAGAAGTTGATGGATGAATGAACAGAGCCAATAATGCACAGGGTATCAACTGCACCAAAATTTTACAAATGGATATACCTTTGATAAATAAACAAAACAATTGTTCCAAAAGGATAATTCTAGAATAGCATTATAGAAGGTTATTATCCATCTGGCTGTACAAGCTAAAGCAACTACTAAAGCAAAACATCCCTAGGTTAAACCATCAAAAGTTGGCATCAACTAAAAGGGTATAGGTTACTTAAATAAGGTAGGTTTAGACTGTTGTATTTTTGTTAACTTTGAAAGCACAGTAGTTAAATGGTCAGTAAATATTCACTTCTACTTGGCAGCTAATGTTTAGCAGGTAACTACCAACTTATACTTGACCAACAGTTATTTCATTCCACAACACCCATGTAATTAAAAATCACAACACCTCAATCTCAAATATACCCCCCGTCCAAAAGCAAAAAATAAAAGAAACTGCTAGTGAGATGTATTAATCACAACATTGACTAAGGTTAATCAAATGCAGCAAACGAGAAGACAATCAAACAAAAAAGACATTTTTGCAACAGCTAAAATTTGTTCCAGATACCAACATATCAAAAAATTGAACACAATGACCATTGATTCATTGAATCTAGCTAGTGCTATAAAGAAAAGAATCTGAAAGAAACAACGAACAGAGCACAACTCATACCACTTGTTTCAACATACAGCAATAACCTCTCATCAAATTTGTTTATGAAAAGAACTTCAACACTCATTTTAGGATGGTACACTAGCATCTACAAAGATGATCACCAATCTACTTACATAGAATAGAAAAATAAGAATCCAATGGAGAAAAGTCCACCTTATCAGAATTTTTCAGTCCCATCTTTATAAAATACTTCAGACATTTAAGCTGAACGTTCAAATTTGAAATAACAAAAGGGAATAATAGTAAATTGAAAATAACAATACAAATCTTCAAATATAAAATTTCAGAGACAAAGAATTAATCATCTTTATCATTGTTGCTTTTATTTCTACCATTCAAATAATGAGATCATTAAATGAGAAACATGTTGAAATGGAAGAAGAAGCGATCTTAGTATTGCAAGAAGAATAAAACGAGAACTCGGTAGCCTTGAAAAGTTTCCAAAGGAAAGACCAATTACTTTACCACTACATTCTAATCACATATATACAAGTCAATTTTATAAATGTCAGATTTACCTTAAGATTAACGACATAATACACTTCATTCACAAATAATTCATGAGTAAGATGAACCTCTCTTCATAAATATTTTAGAACTATATATACTGTGATGAAAACTTTTAACCATTTCCAATAATAAAAAGTAATATGAAATCCAGTAAAACAGTTGCTGATGGAATTGATATATAAACCTGCATAATGAATATCAGTGCCTTTACAGATACACTTGACTCTTATTAAGAAGTTAAGAATATGTATGCGTTGTACAATACTTACTACATAATATAGTGCAAAGTTGTCCTTGTCTTCCATGTAACTAGACCTTAATTTGAACCGGATCATATACATAACCCACAGTGTTGTGGACAAAGTAGCTAAATCAAGAATGGTGTGTATATCATATTCCATCACAAAGCTGCAGTACAGCCTAACAGCTAAAAAGATAGCTGTTAGTTCCTGGGATTTGAGTGACAGTCCTGCACAATAGATTGAAAAAACTTTTAATATTGAGGCACTCTAAAAATAAATAACCACATAGCAGTCTCGGAAAATTATACATATCAAGGGATAAAGATATTACCCAGGCAGAGTTAGGTAACACCTATTAAGGCTATTTAAACAAACTTAGTAAGGCTCCATTGTAACATACAAGCCTTCAACGGCATGAATAAGTTCCTATCCCATCAATTACTACAATAAGGTTCCCTCACTGTAAAGGCGTTATAATGACTCTCCCAAAGAACTCTTGCTACAATCGTGTTAGCACATTATTTAAAAGAAAAATACCTTTGATATCATATTTCATACAATTTCTTAGCTCCACTTCCACATGAACTAACCATAAACAAAAACAATTAAAAAGGTTCAAAAACAAATTAAAACACTTAATTATCGTTCTCCACATAACAATTCTTAAAATGCACAAGGCTATCACCAACCAAGTAGCTTAATCTTTCTTCAAAAAAGAAGTGAAACTTTAATCTTATGTTATAAACCATCCCAACTTAGAAACCTTGATAAACTCAAATCCCAGTTGAATAACCCAAAAACAAATAGAAAATAATAAAGGAAAAAGATAAATCAAAAAGTACATATGTCCATTCCACACTTCCGAGCTCACTGAGCGAAGATACCTTAAGAAAATGTTAAATGGTTTCATGAGGCATCTTCGCTCAGTGAACCCGGATGCCATTGAAGCCCGAATGGAAGTAAGCCGCACACAATCCATCACCCACTGAACAAACATATCACGAAAATACTAAATAAAAGAACCCTAAAATTTCTATCACAGAAATCAAATTTAGAGAATCCCAATCAACAAAAACAAAAACAGTTACTTATCTAATCAAAACAAAAAATCATATTTAAACCCATCCCAAAAAGCAGCTGAAAATCATTATAGAACATCAATAAAGCTTTAAATTTAATTCTTTTTTTACATTACCAGCACAAGTTTTCTCTTTCATAAGTTTGTATATTAATACGGAGATTCCAATAGAGTGCACGGCCTCGGAAGCTACGAAGAGATTATCGTGATCATGTACGATGAATCGGAGCAAAACCAGCGCCGCCATCCCCGAGACAACCGCCAAAAAAGCCTTGACTTTCGGAGGCTGTCGCCGGACCAATGTTGATACCATGTGGATCGGCCTCGTCTGCGCCCTCATGGCGTGTTAGAAATTTTCCCGGAAATTGAGAAAGTGCGAGAACGAGGAGGTAAAATCAAGAGAAGGAGAGGAGATAGTCGTTCTAATTGGGAATGCTTCTTGGTGTGATACTGAAATTTCTGATTTCTCCGAAAAGAGTTTACATTCTGGGTGGATTATGGATATCGGATCCGGACCTAAGAAGAATTTGACCAGAGATTTGTACTCGTTTGTTGGATCATAAGGATGGAGGTGGAGTTAGCTAACCAATAATTAACTAATGCACTTCTATTTATTATTATTTTCTTTTAATTCGAGAAATCAAGAATGCATCTAATCCCATTATAATTATTTTTTAAAAAATAAGAGAAGTATTTTTAGAAAAAAATATAATAAAAAAATTTCAAAAATAACATTTTAAAAAATGCAATTGTAAACCCTATTTTTTTAACACATATGCATTATGATAATTTTTGTTCTTCGTTAGTATAAGATTATTGCATGTTATTTAGACATTAGTTGGTTTGTTATTTGAAAATTTCATATTAAAAGAGGCATGTGATATTAAATAGCTTATTAATGATAATGAACTAAATTTTTGATTTTAAATTTAATTCTGATTAAAAAAAAATATTCTATATCCATTTTGTAGAACTCGAATAAAACTTTTCGTTAATATATTATGAGCTCTATGGGATATCCGAATCAAAAATTATAAGTATTACAAGTAATAATTCTCAGTTGATAGAAAAGAGAGGTAAGTATCAATATATAGAGGTGATAACATCGATATTTGATACTGAAGGTCGTAAGTATCAATATATTACTAGGAAATATTGATAATTAGGCATATAAGTTTAGTTATGCTATACATAACAATTGAAGATATCAATACGTAAGAAAAAGTATCGATACTTAAATATAGAGAAAACAGCAGATTGTGTTCAGGATAAAAGATATCGATACATCACTAAGAAGTATTGATATTTTGGGATCACAGTATATAGTGAAACCCAAGTATCAATATACTGAAGAGTAAGTATCAATACTTCAGAGTTACAGTAAATAGTGAAAGACTAAGTATCGATACATTATTAAGAAGAATATCAATACTTTAAGGGTTATTGTGTATAGTAAAATCAAATATTGATACTTAGAGAAAAAGATATTGATACTTTGGGATGTAAAACAGATTTTATCAAGCCACTTCTAAGTAGGAGTGTCAAATACTTGAGCGAAAAAGTATTGATATTTGGATATGTTGATGAACCTGAACGATCCATTTTTGAGCCAAAGTTTCAATAGTTAGAGAGAAAGTATCAATATTTAGGGACGTGAGGGATATTGTAACATGATTTTTAGGGAACATTTTGGTTATTTTAGGGCTTCCTATATATGGGAACAGAAGCCTTTTCTTCGCTATTTCTTCTTCTCTCTCATCTCTCTTAGCTCTCATCCCTCTTAGTTTCTCTCTATTTTCAGATCCAAAACTACTTCTTACTTAAATCTCCATCAATCTTCCTTATTCTTCATGGAATCACTTTAAAAATCAACATTTAACTTAGGAACACCATTTGATCAAAGTATAACTCGTCAATTTAAGAGGAATAAAGAGAAAAGAGCTATAGATGAACAGTAAGCAAGGAGCAAAATCAAACAAAAAAGAGCTTAAAAGTTATCTACAAGCTTAGATAAGTACACCCTTAAACTTATTTCTTTGATTTGAGTTATCATTAAGTATGAATTAGAAAAAGAATGATTAGATTTTACTGTTCTTGAAAATATGAAATTTAAATATAGTCTAATTTATTGATAAATTAGTATATTTAAGTATACTAAGGTATTGAAAAAGTTAGAAATGATTCATTGACGAGTAAGAATGAAGGTAGCTAGAGAGTCGTCTATGGAGAGGGAGAGAGAGAGAAAGAGAAAGAGAAAGAGAGAGAGAGAGATTAAACTGTCTAACAGTTAAACAAAGGGGGATTATTGCGATGGATATTCTTATAATCATATGCATTATGTATTTCATAGCATGATTGTATTATGAATCCTGTTTTTTGAATATATAGGTATTTTGGTAATTTTATTCTTTATGTGTGTGTGTGTTGTTGCACATTGTTTAAGTATTAGTGTGTTTACCATTTGAAAATTCTATATTAGAGAAGATATGCAATGTTGAATAGCTCATTAATGAGAAAGAGTTGAATATTTTACCTTAAATTTGACTCCGATTGAAAATTTTTTTTATCATTTTTATAGAGCTCGAATAAAGCTTTTCATAATATATTCTCTGTTCTGTGGGGATATCCGAATCAAAAGTTATGAGTAATTAAAGTAGTAGTCCTCAATTGATGGAAATGAGAGATAAGTATTGGTATATATGGGTGATAGGGTCAATAGTCGACGTTGAGGGTCGAAAGTATCGATATATTATCAAGAAATATTAATACTTGGGCACATAAGCTTTGTCATATTATATCCAACAATTGAAGGTATCGATACATAGGAGAAAAAGTATAGATACTTACATGTAGAGGTGACGTCACATTATGCTTAGGATAAGAGGTATCGATATATTGCTGAGAGGTATCGATACTTCAGAGTTATAGTGAGCAGTAAAAAAATTGATACACTACTGAGAAGAATATCAATACTTTGTAGGTCACTATATATAATGAAGTCAAGTATCGATACTTAGAGAAAAAATATCAATATTGTGAAATGCAAGTCGGACTTTGTCAAGCCACTTTTGGGTAAGACCAATGATACTTGAGAGGAGAAGTATTGATACTTAAATACGATGACGAACCTTAAACCTATTTTCGAGCTAAAGTATCAATATTTAGAGAGAAAGTATTAATACTTGGAGACATCGGATATTTTAACATGATTTTGGGAGACATTTTGGTTATTTTAGAGCCTTATACATACATACATACATACATACATACATACATATATATATACACACACACACACACACACAACTAAGGCTTATCTGCTCCGTTTTTCTCTTCTCCCCTATCTGAAACCCATTTCTCTCTGTTCTCTGGTCCAAAATCATTTTTCACTCAATCTCCATTAATCTTCCTTATTCATTATGGAATCACTTTAAGAATCAATAACAGTATTCGAAAACACCACACGATTGGAGTATTACTTGACAATTCAGGAGGAATGGAGAAAAAAAGGACCTCGGATAAACATTAACCAAGTAGTAGAATCAAACAAAAAAAGGGATCAAAAGTTATCTATAAGCTAGGGTAAGTATACCTCTCAGTTTATTTCTTTGATTTAAGTTATCATTGAGTGTAAATCAAAAAAAGTATAATTAGGACTTACTATTCTCAAAAACCTAAAATTTAGACTTATTTTAAATTGATAAATTAGGGTGTTTATGTAGATCCTTTGATAAGTGAAGATGTGGTAGCCAGAGAGTTGGTTTTGTAAAGAGAGAAAAAAAGAGATAGAAAATGAGTTATTTGTCTAATAAATGAATGACGAAGATCATTACGATGGATACACTTGTAATCATATACATCATAAGTTTTATAACATGTTTATATGATGAAAAAGGTTATGAAACCTTATGGATATATATGTATAGGTACGAGAGTCTCTATTAGAGGATCCTTGTCACAAGGAGGACATTGAAAGAGTGGTTCATTGTCTCAGATAGGTGAGTGGATATCTTCTTTATTCTTATTCCTTCCTCGAGTGTTATATATAAATATTTACATATTTTTATATGTTTTAGAGCAATGAAAAATAATCATATATATATATATGTTGGGAGACGATGGTTATTTAATTATGTAAAGACTAGAAAGATCCTTTATTTATAGTAGATTTAGATGATGGTTATGGCATATTTGTTTATATATGTGTGTGTGTGTGTGTGTGTGTGTGTGTGTGAGAGAGAGAGAGAGACTGAAGAGGAACTATGACTATTAATCTTTGATGATTTGATGTTAGTTATGGCATGTTGACTATTAGATTCTTAATGCCAAAAGGCCAAATATACTGTGAGTTTTTCTAAATGATGGATTTTAATGGATGTGACCAGAGTGCTAATGTTTTATGATATGATTTCATTAATTTGATCTTGTGTGCCATAGTTTTATATTTTTAACCTTGTATACCATAGTTTCATTGTTTTGGTCTTGTATGCCATAATTTCATTGATTTGGTCTTGGGTGCCATGATTTTGTTATTTTGACCTTGTGAGATATTGTGTTGATTCTTTGAGAGTAAGACTTTTTATGCAGTATGAAATAGGATGGATGAAATTCAATAAGCCTAAGAGTGAGGATCGATCATCCAACATGAAATAGAGTGAGTAATCCAATGATCCAATAAAGCCAAGGGATGAGGATCGAATGTTAGTGTATGTCCTAGAAACCATTCATGTCATCGATTTCTGAGATTATTATTTTATTAATAATAATAAAAGAAATAGTTTTTTATTCACATATGTAGGTTGCTTTCTTTATTAAATCATACTAGATAATAAATTACGTGTGTAAATAGTCCAGATAATTATTAATTGTTAACTAGAATTATCAAACTTGTTCCCTGCTTAAGTGATTTTGACTGGACATCAATATCACATAATAGGCATACTGTATGCCGCCTAAAGATATCATAGACTATTATACTTAGACTAACAATATGAGTATTGTCATAAGGGTATTAGTATGGATTTATAGTTTGTGAACTATTTATCAAACGTGGTCAATCAACGATAAATCACATGGTATACATGTAGTCAATGATTTATCGTTAGATTATACTAGTGAGCGATGTAATCTTTTGACCTGATATGTTTGGAATCGAACTCTATATGGATGAGTATATTGAAGTCCCAGTTGGCAAACCAAGAGGGGATGAATTAGCTTTATAAAAAATTATAAACTAAATGAATGAATGTTTATGCCAATATGAATGCTTTGCAAATATATGGATAAATTAAAGATAAAACATTCAAAATAGTAAATAAAAGATAGAGAGAGAGAGAGAAGAGAGAATGCAAACACAGATTTATAGTGGTTCGGCACAACCAGGCCTACGTCCACTCTCTCAGCTTTCATCGAGCTGAGGCTCTATAATCTCTTCGATTGCACGGGGTCAAGAGTAACCTAGATTTCAACTCCTTCCTTAACGATGAAGGCCAGCCAAAGACACTTCTTACTTTTTACGGGTGAAGAGCAACCCAAATTACAACTTCTTACACGGATGTAGTACAATCTAAATCTTACTTTAACCGGGTAAAAAGTAACCCAAATCTTACTTTAACCGGGTGAAGAGTAACCCAAATTAGTTAGCAAGAATGCTAATACAAATTTTACTCTCTCATAGGGCAGATTTATAATGAGTGTAAAAATAGTTTCTCTCTCTAAAAAATATTACAAAAGATGATGCTTGATTTTGCTCAATCTCTTTTCTC
>JAVXUL010149380.1:0-14213 GCA_035590515.1 Trichilia minutiflora
TTTAATTTTAGATTTATTTATATTTATGAGGATAATTTTATTATTTAATTATTAAAATTTTAATTAATTATTATTTAAATTTAGATATTTATTTATTTTATATGATTATTTATATTTTCAAACACTCGATTAGGTGGTTAGAGTGGTTGGGGCTTAGGACTTTGAGTTCAAGGTTTTGAGTTCGAATCCCTCAAATGTAAACGTTCGATTGACGCGTCAAGATGGAGACTCCGGTTTATTTCTATACTTAGTACCATTACGGGTGGTCCCTGCACACGTGCCTAGTGGTTAAGGGTAGGGCCATGTGATCTACGGTCATGAGCTCCACGGGAGTGGACACCTATCCCTGTGTGTGACTGGACGCCGTAGTAATGGTTGAGTATGGAAAGTTCTGGATTACAACAAAAAAAAATTATATTTTCAAAATTATTTTGGTAGGTGTGCGCCTAGTGGTTAAGAGTAGGACCATGTGATCTACGGTCACGAGCTCCACGGGAGTGGATACCTATCCTTGTATGTGGCTAGACGCCGTAGTAATGGCTGAGTATGGGAAGTTCTGGATTACAAAAAAAAAATTATATTTTTAAAATTATTTTGATAGTTTTTTAAATTTTTTATATTAAAATATAAGATTTTTAAAATTTATTTAAAAAAAAGATCAAATTATAAAAATTATAAAATTTTTAATTTAATTCTGAAAAAAATCAAATCGATATCCGATTTAAATCGGATATCGATTTGGTTTAAATAAGGGATCGATTTTCAATCCCTTATTTAAATCGAACTAAATCTGAATCAAAAAATTCAAATTCGATTTAAATCGAACCGGTTAGAGATTTGATAAAAAAAAATTAGGACCCAATCTAATTTCATTCCTAATATCCTCACCCTTAATATCCTCAGTGCTTATTGAGCTGACCTCACCCTCCATACACGCCATTTCCTAGGGTTTTGTGTATGAATCTAATAAGCTAGTTCAGTTTAAAATAATAATCTTAGTTTAAGCTAAAACAAAGTAAAATTTCTTGGATTAAGCTAATACATTTCAGGCTGCTTGTTTTCTTAATTGACTAATATTCATACACGTGCCACATGTGGGAGACTGTGTCTGCCTCCATAACCTAGGTTACAATTTTAATTTCCTTTTTCATATTTCAAGGCTCTTTGCAATCAAGTAGGGCATTTTTCCTTAATTCAAAGTGTTTGATAGATTAAAGTAATAAAATTGACGGCGAAACTCCAGAGGGAAACCCTCTCTCCTACTGTTTCTTCTTCTTCTCCCAAATGGGAATCCTCCTAACAAATTAAAGCCATAAAAATGAGCCTAATGCTAAAGTCAAGCTTGCACCATTATTTATAGCCCCAATTGGCCCCATTAATAGGCTGTCAAAAACTTGTTCAATATATATGGTTGGTTGTCCAGCAGCAAGAAAGTAGCTTGTTTTTCCATCAACGTGCCGACCACCAATTTCAATGGAATTGGTCTTTCAGCTTCTACTTAATTGATTATCAATATTTTTTAAAGTGGGTATTTCCAAAATTGTGGATAACAAACACTCTTGGATGGAATCGCAACAAGCAAATTGAGATGGCCCATGCATTTTCCGGCATATCCCCACTACAGTACAATTGATGAAATAGAGCAAGAGCTTGCATGAACATTAAATAAGAATTTAAGACCAATAGGCCCATTGGCTAAATGCTTAACATCTAAAAATGGCAGTAGAGAGGAAAGGAGAGTAGAGGATACTCCTTCCAGCTTTAAAAAATACTTTTCATTTTTCCAACTAAGAGACAAGCCAGATTCTCTACGCACAAATTAGAATGGATCTAATAGGGATACGATAGGATTAAACATTCTCTAATTTTTCTTAGATGTCTTGTATTATTACCGCATCTTCAATCAAAATTAGAAGTAGGTTTGTGCAACATTAGCGGTCAGATTATATGAAAAAAAATGGGCATCATCATCAGCAACAACTAACAAAAACTTAACTGTATTTAGTCAGTCTTTAGGTTCAAAATTTATATAACAAACATAAAGATATTATATGGTATCTCTTATCTCTTCCCCTCACGTGTACAAACTTCAGATTGTGGGCATGTTCCATTGACAATTGGGTTGCATCTATGGTCCACCACCCACACTTTTGGAGCTCTTCCTTCTTTTGCAAAAATACAAATAGCAGAAGTTGACATCAAACTCTTACAAAATATTATATAGAGATGAATTAATATTAAATAAAATTTTTCTCTAATACAAACATTCAAATGTTTATAAAGTAGTAAAATCTTTTGCATGATCGTTAGTAATTCCACCCTGAATTGCTTCTAATAAGAGTAAAAAGATACACATTTTGAACAATTTGAACAAAAGTAACGTTAATCTAATTGTCAGAATTACCCTTTTTTTCAAATTAAATGAGAAAATGGTAGATAGACAAATGGGGCAGTTTAAGGATGATCTTTAATTTTGTACTTTGAGCAAAGTATCTTCTCTGGGAAAGAATTTGAATTTTCTTTTTACTTTTTCAGCTTTTAAAAACACACCCTTGCCTTTGCCTCTGCCTCTGCCTCTTCCTCTTCCTCTTACTTGCCAGGGACAATTTAGGTTTGCATAATTGATAACGGGGAGGGATTTCTTCTCTTGTCAATTTCCTTTCTTTGCCGGGGGGTATACAAAACAGCTTCCGATCTTAAACAAATGGGAAGCTTTTGGACACGTTTTGTCATCCAATAATAATAGTAGTGGCATATCAAACGGTCAACATTACTTTACAAAACAGCCTGTGACGTGATTTGGGTCCAGAAGGACACCATGGAGCCCGTTAGGCTCTTAATAATTCCATGTCTTGGTGTATGTTTCTGATTCTAGGCCCATAAAACTATAGCTCTAGAAAACGGACGATGGAACTAGAAACATAGCCCAATACATGGAACTATTGAGTTGATCTCTACCGAGCCGTCTGATAAATGTACTTTTAATCTGATAATATATTGCCACTAGGCGTTCCTTTCCATCATCAATTGACGATCCCCATGTGTCCTTAAGATTTAACGAACAAATAAGCCACAATAATGGGCCCATTTCTAATTTAGTTACAAGAATAATAACGTCTTATTCTCGTAGACTAACAATTTTTTTTTTTAAATATGTATAAAATTTTAATCTATTTAATCAAAAAGAAATATTTAATAATTATTATATTTTAAAAAATAATTTAAATAAAATTTATAGTTTAATTTTTTAAATATTTTAATAAAAAAAATTTTGATAACTTTTTCATATTAAATTTTTATCATCATATTATTTTTAAAAAGGTTATAATACACTAAAACTCACGAAAATAAAAAAAAGAGATAATTTTAATAATTAAAATCACAGTAAAAAAATACTTTTAATTTGCTATACATACAAAATTAGAATATCATTGTACTATAAAATTAATTATATGACTGCAATCTTTTCTATTATTCTTAAAAAATTATTTCAGTTCAAAATTGATCTGTGATTACAACCTTTTTTATTATCCTCAAAATTTTGGCACGTATTTATTTTATGTAAAAGTTATTATATTTTTCTTTTGAAAAAATAATTATTTATTTCACACAAAACCTACCGTTCTTAATATTCTTATAGAGTTTGAGAAGACCTAAATGAGGTAACAAACGGACTGCAAATACATGAATTTTCCGCCTTCGATTTAAAAAAGTTGAAATCTTTTTATCTTATAACTCATTTGATTTTTTAAATTAATTCTGAGTTATTCCATTAAAAAAAAACTAGAACTATATTTTAGTCACCTATGTTAACAAAATAAAATCTCATTTAATTAAAAAATTTTTAATTAAATTTGAACTTAATCTTAGACCAATAATAACCATTCAATTGATTCTCTATTTTATACCCGTAATTAAAGTTTATTCCATAATAATTATCACACCTCTTTAATTATTTATTTATCATAAATTATTAAATACTTTAATGATTATTTTAATATTTATAAATTAAATTTATATTTAATAAATAATTTATTGAATGAATTACAATCACAAATTTAAATAATTGAGTACCTCAAACGATTTTAACAAATATTATATTATTAAATGTTATCATGTAAGTATATGTTTTTACTATCTATAAAAATTACATCTCTAATTTACTGAAATTTTGACTATGTTATTAGATCTCATTCTGTGATAACTCAAAGATCTAATACATAAATGTAAATTCATTAATTACTCAAAATTAAGATATATTAAGATTATTAAAACTTATATGAACTAAAATTAATGATGTTTATTAATTATATTTCAAATCACTATAGTCCTATTAAATATATAATATATACATTAATTTTTTATTCAAAATCTCTATTTTTAATAATTAAATAAATTATTAATTTTAGAAGTAGATAATTTATAATATTATATTATAAAATATCCAATTTATAAATAATTGTAAACTACCTGTTATTTATAAAAAAATCTATAATTTATAATTTTTGTATTAACATTTAATTATTTAACATATAAAAATATATTTTATAAATAAAGACTAAATAAACTCTTATAAATATAATGTGATGGATTAAGTTTGAAATGTGTGATTTGAATATACGTTTTAATTTGATTATAATCAATTATTTAAAATTTAAGTAAAATATTTAAGTGATGATATATTTAGTTAATATATTTTTGAAAATTAATTAAATAAAATTTGTTGATTGATGCGAAATTAGGAAATTTGGAGTTATTAAAAAAAAAAGACTAACTAACATATGTTTATATTAGATGTAAAATAAAATTTTATGGAATAAAAAATAATATTATTATATTACATACTCTTAAAAAAATAAATAATAACACTAACTCTGATAGAATGAACATGAAATGCGCTTCACAAAAAACAAGATATGGGTCATTGTAATTTATTCAAGAGAAGAGAAGTGCGAACAAAAGAAATTAGGGATCGATCCGCGTGGTTGAGGACAGAGACTGAAGAGAAGCGACGAAAACGAAAGAAAAATTAGAGATTTGGGGCTAAATTATATTCCCCAATATATGTGCTGATATATGTGCATATTCAGGCCAAATATATGCAAACTCGGATTTTTTCACCCCTAACTATGAAGTCTATTTAAATACAATATAAACTTCTATTTATAAGCACCTTGCTCCATCTGCATTCGTCTTCATCTTGACCATGAGCATTATGTGTCCAGTGCGTTTAATGCACTATAATTAACACGTTATTTTCTAATTAAAAATTAAGATTTAAGTTTTAGGATGTGTGTGAGAGAAGACAGAAGATAGTGAATGAGGTTAAGGCAGAGGTCTATGGATACAAAAGTTTTGAAAAGTTCTGCATCTTGTTGAGCTGATTCACCTACCAAAGCAAGTTCAATGTTCATGTTCTAGTTCAACTGGTGAAACAAACAAGATAATACTACAGGAACTGTATTTAGTACCTGGATCAAAGCAGAACCAAGATCTTCGTGATGACAAAGAAACAACAAAAAGCATCTACTCATTCTGAAAATGTCTCTTCCAACGAAAGGCCATGATTTTTCAACCATCCAATTTCCATAAGCAATGTCTTTTTCTATTTTAAAAGCAACAAAGCTGCAAGTTAGCAAAGAATTTGCTCACAACCTTTAAATCTTATTCAAATCTTTAGGATATAGTTTCCAAATTTAAGAATAAATCCAACTTTGAGAGTACAAACAAGTCTGGTGCCATATTAAAGTATTTTCTGGGTAGCTTTTACTGTCAACGAAAGAGCATTGGGGTCTTATTGTTGGATTTCTACACACACTCACAATTAGTCACTTAAGCTAAATAACTTGGCATGATCTTTTTCGTCATCACCATGATTAACAAATAGTAACTACAGTGAACTTTAATTTCTACCCACCAATAGGGCATGAAAATTCCTAATGAATGGCTCCATTTCAGCTCAATTAATACAAGTGGTTTCTGTAACCGAGAATTCAGCAACAAAGGATCTCTAAAATTCCTAATACTATAAATCGAAATCGAAATCAGGTTGGCAATAAAAGAGTATCAGTTCTATTGTACCATAACACATCATACCTAGCTGAACATCATAGGTACCTTTCCTAAGAAAATTTTAAGTGTTCTCAAAAAAAGTTAGGGTGAGAAGAGGAAAATTAAAAGAGGGGTCATTTGGTTAATATAAATATTGTGTAAGGGTATTTTTATCTTAAAATAGTGAAGTGAATTATTTTTTAATGAAATTTTGTTATGTGTGTTTTTTTTAATAGATATTATAAACAGTGGCCATTTTTGGTTAAATCTCTCCCCCCAACCTAACCGCCCCCACCACACACACACCACCACTAGAGCATGAAATATGCCCTTAATTCGCCTTTCTGTCCTCGAATACCCATTCATTTAGATCAAGGAATTCTTAACTATAACTCCAACATGGTAGTCAAGAAGTTGGGTTTCATTCAATTTCACCAAAGAGGTTGCTCAAACATTTACTTACAATTTTGAAGAATTTATCCTATACAGCACTTGTATATAGGATACAATTAGAGATGACCAACTAAACCAAGAACAGTGATACGTTAAGTTAATTGATTTGGGTTCAAAATTGAGTTTCAAAAGCATTCAAAGCCTCCTTCCTCTAGATTATTTGGGTTACTGATACATTGCCATTTTTTTGTAATTATTTCTGCGAAAATTTAAAGACTCTCCATTAATTTCACAAACATGCGACGCTAAACTCACAGACAGCCAGTAACAAAACACAAATTTGATACATTGATACCAGTACATTCGACAATATAAACCTACTACTTAGATTTATTCACAACAACGTCATAACACTTACGCGCCAATCTCATGCAACCCAACCAATGTAAGACCTCCATATTGGGCTCTTTCTCATTCACAACATCGGAAACCGTAATCTGCAAGTCACCCCGAAAAATAGTAATCCTCCCTCGCACTCTAGCAACCACACCAACTTTAATCCGCCCAGCAAATTCCTTGGCTACGTTGGCAATTAAACGAACACTTGTTGGGTCCCAGTCACTTCATGAGAAATATGGAGAGCTAAAACGGTTGATCCAGAGGATGCAAGGGATACACCCGGTGCATTCATCGATCGTGAATTTTACGAATTTGTTGGGTTTGTATTCACGTGACGTGATTGTGCCAACGATCTCGGCGTGAGAGAAGAGCTTGCCTAATCGAGAGAATGCGGCTGAGTCGCTGCTGGAGTAAGAGAAAGGAGATCGAAGGCTAACAGTTTTACGTGCGTATTTAAGAGTAATTGATCCATAGGCATGGGAGGTAGAAGTGAAGTGATTGATCAACAGAGTTAATTAAGATATAACGTTTTGAAAACGAAGAACGGAGAAGGAGAATATGGCGGGAAGGGTTTAAACGAAGGAAAAGATTGGTTAGACTGCATACAGCCGTTGGGTTGGAACTGGAACAACGACGCCATAATTCTCGAGTATTCAACCATTGTGGGCCCCGTTTTGGCCGGCTTTTATTCGAAGTGAAAATTTGGTTTGAGCCAGGCCGGGCCGGGCCGGGTCCCCTGTTTTTTACTTGAAATGTAGTCGTTAACCTTATTCTGTTTTAAAAAAATTTAAGCAAATTTTGTTAATTTTCAAATTTAAATATTATAATTTTTAATCTAAGTTTTTCCTTTTTTCAATAGCTTCGTCGTGGAAATTCATCCGTTAAATATAAATAATATTGATAAATATTTGCATCAAATTTCCGTCAGGATCTTACGTGCAATGCAAACAAGTGGAATATGTTTATAAAAAATCGTTGAGAAGGGATGAATCTTTTTGACCTCGCAAACGTTTAACACTGTTACTGCTTCACTTACCACATTTTTACCTCACACGCAACGAAGGGTATTTTAAAATTTTTTCTACTGCAAGCTATTAGTAATTTTTTCGGGTGAGATTTATTTTTCTACTTTCGAATTTAATGTGCTCGATCTTTTGTTTTTGTAGTTTATTGAAGTGTCTACCTTCTATTGGTCTTTTTTTTCCCTTATGAAATTGCAGGGAGTAAGATTGATTGATGATATTTTTAGAAAAATTTTTTAATAGAGATTGTTGTCCTTGTTAGTATTGTAGAATGATTCTATTGAATCTGTCCGTTTTTGCAAATCAGACACTTTAAATGGCAAAAGCCGAAAGGTATAAAAAACGATCGCCACATTTTGAGCAGCTTTTCGTTCATTGCAGACACGGTATAGTTGTCACCACTCTTATGTTCTTATTATACTCTTGATTTTTTTTTTTTTTAACATGAACTTTGTTTTTAACTTATCAACTTTTTTTTTTAATCTTGTTTTTAAATTATTGGGTTTTACCGGACTTTCCAAAATATAACCTAAATAATAAATAAAACAAAATTATTCATTTCATGATTGTTAAATATTATATGTCAACATAAAATAAAAATAAATATTTATTAAATATTTTGACTCTTGTACTCTTGAAAATGAATAAAATTACCAAAAAAAAAAACATTAACGGCGTTAAAAGAGAAATTTTATACTTTCACTCGTAAGTATTATTAAAACACTCCAAACATTACATTATAATTCCAATTTCCCCTCTGATTTTTTAGCCTTTGTTTTCGAGTTGCTAGGAACTATGATGGTATTTTTTTTTTCGGATTTTAAAGTGTACTGGGAGGGATCAGAAACATTGTATGTTGGTATAAGCGATGAAAGGGAAGGCAAGCAATTCATTTATTTTGTGAAAAAATAAATTTGATAAAATTTAAAATCTTCGCATCAAAATCTATGCTCTGTTTGATATGCAAGTGTTGTAACTTTAAAATTACAACCAAGTTAGGATGAAATTACGTTATAACAAATATAAATGAAAAAACAAGTAATTCCCCCTATCAAACACTTGATGTTATGCTATCAAAATATAAATATTACAATCCCCAATAAAGTTCAAACAAAGTCCTACATAAACCCTAATTCTACTTGAGGAAATAGAACCAATTTTCATTGGTATGGTTTTCTCACTTCAATCTGAAATTCCAATATGAAATTGGTCCATCAATAGCAAATGCAAAATGGAGTTTCAGAACTTTGGAGGAACAGATTTGTCTAAGGGAAAGGGAAAGAAGTAAATGCTTTTATGCTAAAGATTCCCAGCTTCTACACTGACAGCAGTTTCGATGGCACGTATCTTCACATGCCTATCACATGGTACAGTCGACAAATGACATAAATTGACGATAGGCTAAAAATGGTGGAGAATGAAAGCAAGGAACTTGTTTTTTCCTTTCTGCTTGTGAGGGTGAAACCAAATTCAAAACAAACAGGTAAAAGCAGAGTGAACACAATGGCAGAGCAGAACAGAGCAGAAACAAACGAAAGTATTCTGCTGACAAAATTCAATGATATTACAAAAGACATGTTCTGAACAAGTATATAAACCCAAAGTGTCTATCTATCTATCTATCTATCTATCTATATCTATAAAATAGTCCTTTTCATAGTCCAAATAAAACAATTTAATTCAATGGATGCAGTATTGGAATAGGAAGGCAGATGGAAATTACTGTGATCTGTTGCATATAACAGAAACCTGTGGTCACTGTACAAACATTAAGCGCAGCAGGGGTGAACTTTTGTTGCAAAATCTAAATTAGCAGGCAGTGAGACAACAATTTTGTTGTGAAACAATGATTCAGGCAGGCCCAGTTTCCCAGTGGCCAGCACAGTGACCTCCAGAAATTTTGATATTGGGGCAATGCCTCAAAAAATATCCACATAAAAAGAACAAAAGGAAGCTATGGAATTAACAATGGATAGGACAGAACTTTAAAGTTACAGCACTGCCCAGTGAGCAAATAACATAATAATGGTTAAAGATAATTTGATTTGTAATCTGACCGCTACTTTTCAATCACATACATATAAAACTATGCCCAAACATTCTGAAGATAACAGCTATATTGATACAGATACATTGAAAAGTGCATGCATAACCATATAACTGAAAAAATAACAATAATTAGCCCAATGTGCATCTCTTCTTCTTACACAATAAGCAAATGAAGGCTCATCCAACCATGGTCCGCTTTCGACCACGTTGTCGCACTGTGATAAAATTATGAGGTAAAAAGAAACAATAAATGAGATAAATCTAATTAAGGGGTCCAAAATAAAACAGGAAGAAAGTACCAGTTGGAGAAAAGGAGAAAAGAAAGCACCTTGAGCTAGTTTGTTCAATGTAGATGACCACTGCTTTGAGGACTTCCTGTAGGCAGTAAGTATCCGATCCATCTAAATGGATACATAAACCAGTTAGTGCACCAATTTGTATTTTATATGATTTCCTTTAATACCAATTCAAAAAAAATTATCATTTTCATAAACCAAAAAAAGGCAACGTGTGATGTACATTCTGCCATTGTTATACTAAATTTCAAGAATTAACTCCTCCTCGGAAACTGCATCAAGTAATCTAGACATCTTCATTTTAAAAACTCAATAAGAACATGAAGTAAAAGAATGTGGCAGAGTTTACATAGAAGCAATTTTGTTAATAACAATTTCCAATATTTTTTATATACTGTCTTTCAGGAAGAAATAGAGAAGATTCAAACAGGAATGATATAAACCAAAACTAACTTACCACATTACCACATGAAGAATGCATTGAAAGAAGAGCTCGCTCAAGTACGTATAAGTCAACAGCTTTATCTTCTGGAAGGGTTGATGTGAAGCTCAAACCAAAGTCAATCAGGACCTGATCACATATATGTTGGTTGTGAAGCATCTGTACAATATAGGAAAGAGGGTAGAGAACATTAAAAAAAAAAAAAAAAAGAGTAACTGACCAGCTGGTTAGTACCACTTCGAATTAACATGTTTGATGTAGTCAAGTCACCATGAATGAGACCGCCATCATGTAATTTACCAATAGCATCGCCAATCTGCACTGCAATATCATCCAACCTCTCTTCCACAATACCATGCAAACCAAACTCAAGGAATATATCCTTAACAGAGGGACCCTCCACATACTCAAATGTCAGCATATGCTTTACAGGATCAACAGCATACGACACTGGAGTTGAAACACCAAGTCGTCTTGCTTTTGTCATGCACCTAGCCTCCTGCTCCGCGATGTCAGCCAAAACAGCCAACAAAATCTTCAAATTATAATTATATGCATACAAAAATGACAAAAGAGTAACTCATCTAAAGAACTGACAGCATTCAGGCGCTTGAGAGTAAGTTTTGAATCCAAAGATGGATGCCTATACTTCTTTGAGAATCGCTCCTTGACAATACACCTCCTTCCCACAAATGATGACTCAAAAACTCTCTGAAAGAGAATATCGATGTCAGAAAGGGCAAAAGAAAACCCTACAATTCAGAATGACACTTATTGCAGCTGTATTGGAAGCTGCTGAAGAATCAGACCAGATATTTTCATTTATACATTAAGCTTATAGGGGTGAAAGAGCTCAAAGCCCATTCCCTTGCAAAATTCCTAAACAGAATCTTAGAAGTGCTATCAATATCTTGACTTACGGCTTCAGCTCCTTGCTTGATCAGAGTAAGAGAGCCATTTTCACCATTGGCTGTACTGTCCATATTGAAGAAATTGGGAATACCTTATTGTTGTTTACTATGCTCAACTGCAAAAACCTGGCGGGAATTTCCAAGCAACCAAAATCACATTATTCAACGAGTAAATATATATCTACATCTAAATTCCAAGCCTTTTTAAATCAATCATAACCAAATTGATAAGACTTTTCTAATTCCAGCTATTAGAAGTGAATACTGTTAAGCTAAAACTAGAAAAATAAGATATTAACACACCATCCCAGTCATTTTCATTTTTCTATTAGAAAACAAATTTGTTATTAAAGTAAGCAGAATTTTGCAGATTAAAAGATAAACAAAATAAACAATTGCAGTAAACATTTAAACAAGGCATGGTCCATTAAACAAAGAGCATTTTATTCCACCCCAGTTTCTGACCAAGCTCAAGCTTATAATAATATGATAATAGAAAAAAACGACGCCTGTCAAAGAGGGAAACTAAACTCCAAGTGACGAGCAACAATAAAATTTAATACACAAAAAATAGAAGTTCTGAAATTTTAACTTAATCAGAAATGGAATTGAAAAAAAAAATAGACAGATAATTTATTACACAAACGAAGTGAGCAACATTCAATCAATTCCTAGTAAAATAAAGCTTAACTGTGTTGTTTTCCCTCGTACTAGTATAAAGACCCAATAACAGCACAAAACAAAACAACCGTGAGTAATTATTGTCAAGGTTTGGAGGAGAAGCAAGTATAATTGTGCACCAGTAATTGGCTGCGAGTGGAGCGAAGGATGAGATAAGCGCCCTCGATATTCAGTTGAAAGTCGAAATAGCAAGCCGCCACTGCACGAACTCGGTCAGTTGACACACTCGACAAGATATTGGCGTTTTAAACCCTTCCCCCCCCTTTCCGTTTTGTGGCTCTGTTACGTTCAGTCTTCTTGAGTCTTGACTGTGTAAAACGTAGTCGTTTTTGTCTAATTGACCACCTAGTACAAAAAGCTAAAAACGCTGCCGTTGAACTTCTAAATTGAGCGTTTATTTGCTCAGACAAACTGCAATAAGAGAGAGAGCAATCTGCAAAGGCAAGGGTTAACATCATTCGAGCAGTCATGAAAAAAGTGATTTACAAAAAAAAATTAACTCATTACTTCTCAGAATGTAGACACTAAGACACCCTTAACAATTTCAACACTCCATCTACATATTGCATATTAATATCAACAGTATTGAAGACATCAATAACATATCAATTGAAAGAAGAAGACATCATGCTCAGTGTCAGTACCAAGTGACAAAACTCGCGTAGCAGCAAAGGAGGCAATATTCATTCATTTAGTTTCTCTCTCACAAGAAGAAAAATATTATTCCTAGTTTAATCGTTTTATATAATTTATTTTAATGATAATATTGATTAATCATATACTTTCTTATATTTATCTTCCAAAAAATATTTTTATATTTTAAAATTAAATATATCTGACACAATAATTATCAACTCTAATTAATGATAGTTATTAATTAACTAAAATTGAAAAAAAAAGGGACTTGAGAATACTAGACTTAAAAAGGAATAAGGACATGCAAATTTATACTGTTTGATTTATTGAATTAACTAATCTTATTAATTTTAAAAATACCTCAGTTTATTAGTGGAATGAATGACATTTAGAGCTCTATATAATAATAATTAGTTAAAAAATAGTTGTTAAAACTCTAAAAAATTTATGAATACAAATATAATATATTAATTATTTATTTTATAACATATTATATCATAAGATATAATAATAATAAAATTTTAGATTTTAATTATTGAATTGTATGAAATTAATAAATATATATTTGTTCTATAATTTAAACGAAGAAAGTTAAGATCTCCATCCTCAAGGATATATTATTATTTTAAATAAAAATTTTATATAAAACACTGTTATTAAAAAATAGTGATAAAAAATCAATTGGTTAAGAGGTTGCATGTTATTATTTATTTATATTATCTTATGAAATGAATAAATTTATATTTTAGTTGTAATAAATTATTAAAATTTATATTATTAATATGATATAAAAATATATTTTATATATTATTTTTATCCCTTTTTAGTGTCTAACAATTATTTTTTAACTAATTATTATTGTATCAGTAAATTAAAATTTTAATAATTGCTTTTAAAATTGTTGAGTCTAATCAATACTAATTTCCAATTGAAAACTAACATGATTATCAATAATATTATATTCATATTATTAATCTAATAAATAGTTTATTTTCAATTAATTAAATTCATAATTTTTTATTGGTTTTGTATAAATTATACAAGGGTGAGTTCAAAATTGCCTAACACGTACAATTAACAAGCCTAACGTATAGTTTTAGTTTGCGTTTATTTTTTTTATTAAATATTTAAAAATTTTAATTTTGATTTTAAATGATTTGTTTTTTTTAATTTAAAAAGCTGGATATAAATATTAGGTTATTTGTTTTTTCAAATAAAAAATTTGAAAAATATACTTTTTATTTTTTATATTCTTATAATTTTACATATTAAATAAACAATAAAATTTAAATTTTGTTATAGTTTCTTATATCATAAAAAAGAAATATATATA
>JAVXUL010149391.1:0-14212 GCA_035590515.1 Trichilia minutiflora
AAAAAAAAGGTTTAGAAGAAAAATGTTTAATTATTAACCTATAAAAAAAAAATTTTAAATTTGGAGGGGGGCCCATGACCCCCTCACTCATAACGTGACTCTGGATATAAATTAAAGGTTTATATGATAAAAGTATGTGTTTTTATTTTTAATGACGGGATATTTAATATTTTATAAAATAATAGGGAGAATTTTGTTGCAAAGATATTGATAGGGAGTGTTTCGTTTTTTCGAAAATAGTAGAGGGGTATCTAGCTTTATTCAAAAAAAAAAACAAAAAAAAACACTATCACGAAACCCTACTCATATCAAAATAGGATGATAAGAAAATATTCTCTCTTAAATAGTACAATTGAGTAAATAATATTGCATCATAAATTTTTTGGAGGAGTTGTCATTTTCCTTTCATTTATTGCTTAAATAACAAGGGACATCTAGAAGTCAATATTCTTTATAATGCGTATTGTTTAATGCATGGTGTACGTTAATATAAAATCGCCATGCACGATAAATGTCAATATTAATTTAAATAACGAATGTCAAGGTCTAATAAATTGCAATTTAAAAGTATTTATTATTCCCAAATAGTTATTAATTTCGCAATTCAGTAATCGTATTAGATATAATTAATAATTAGATTTTATTATGATGTATTTATTTAAGAATAACCTTAGTTCGATAAATAAATTTGTATAAAAAGAAAATTTATTTACATTCTTTAGAAGTTTCGTCCTCTTTATCCTTATGTAAATATATGCATAATATGAAACAGAAAAAGGGCGCTCCTTTGGAAAACAAATGATTTTTTTATTAAAATAAATTAAAAAAAGAATTTTTGGATGTAATTATAGTAAGAAATGCAGAGAAAATTTCAAATAAAACGGACGTAATATTATTCATATTAAGACAAAGTAATCTAATCTGACGAACTCTGTTGAATTGTTGTTTGTAAGATTTTAACTTTTGAATATAACTATGGTAAGACGTATTACAAATTTTGTTTCATTTATTATAAAATTAGCACAAAAGGAAAAGACAAATCATCACCCACTGGATATAATATCCATATCTGTTCATTACAAGAGCGAACTTAAAATCTTATTATTATAAAAGCGTAAAAGGAACCCTATTTCAGGGGTGGGTTTATGCAAGCAAAGGTGAATGTAGTGTTGTTAATGGAGTTTTTTATTATTTTTTTAATTAAAAAATAAAACAAAAACAGAGCACACAAAGAGACAATAACTAAACTAAAGTGGGGAGTTAAAAGAGTAAGAGTCATAAATGTACATGACATATGCACTAACATGGTGAGATATGGAGATGTAGAGAGAGAAAGAAAGTAGTTTTAGAGAGGAAGAGAATTACATGACATCTGTTGTACTGGGGAGAACTATTCGGGCTATTCGAAGCTTTTTTCTCTCTCCTTACTTACTGGTGGGGGTTTGGTTTTTTGTTCAGTTTCGGCTGATGAGATGCAGCCAATTTTCTGCTGTTTCTCTCTCTTCAAAAACCACAACCATAAAGCTTTTCAAAACCTAATTCTGGAGAGATTTTTCATTGATCCTATTCTGCATGTTGATTTCAACATGCATTGCAACGGTGAGCTCATTTTTTGGTTTTTATGGATTTTTGGTAAATTTGGTGAAAGTGGTGATTTCTATGTTGAATTTTTTAACGTTGGATATGGGAATTATATTGTGGTATTTTGAAATTTGGCTTTCTGGGTTTTGATCTGCATATACTTTTGTTACTGGGTGTGTTTGGTTTTGTTTTCTTGATGTCTATTTAGAGATGGTTTGATGAATTGTTGTTATATGTTGATGGGTTTTTCTTTTCTTTTTGTTTAGTTAACTTTTTTTTTTATATGATTTCATGCTCTTCTGATTGGTGCCTGGACGGTTGATGCTAGATGTTTCCGAAGAATATGTGTGTGTACGTATTAGTATTTTGTGTTGCTATTTAATTTCCAAACCTTCTTGTAGCTGTAAAATGGTATATCCTCCGATTCAAAGTTTATGCTACTGTTCTTAGCATTATTTATGTTTTTCTTATATAATTTTACTGTTAGTTCAGGCATTCTGGATTTCCAAATGTAGGAGATTTGATTCCTATGCATTAGATATTTATTATTTCTTTTGGTTGGGTGGCGTATAAGACAGTGAGGGTACGGTGTGTTTGCAGAAGAAACCATGTTGGAGGGTTGCTTGCTACATGCAAGTCAAGGAGCTTTTCTCATAGTTTATTATATCGTGCATGCTTGTTGTAGAAGAGCTCAAAAAATTAAAAAGAAAAAACATTTTCCGCATATTTTCTTGTGAGTTAAGATGTTTGCCTTTTCTGCATGACTGATATACTGAGGCAATATAGTGGTTTTAAAATGGGGGCCATAAGCCTTTTTGAAACTTTTTTGATATTTCTGTTAATGGAGAGCAAAGTTAAGGCTTGATAAGTAGGAAAATAGATATAAGAACTAAATCTGTTGAGCTGGTTTCATTCAATTAGAATTTTATGCGGTGATCTTTCTGCCTTCCTCTCTAGTTTTAATCAAGATAAGTCTATTGGTTAACTACTTTCATTCAAAACATCGTATGATTGGAGGGCTTCCTAGTCTTCTTTCATTTTTTTCCTTCATAAATTAAATATTTATGTAGTGTTGGTTTTCATTTATAGGTTTAGGCATCCCTCTTGTATTCTATTGTATGCTGCAGTACATCTCCTTACTTATACTAAATTTTGTTCCTTATAAAGGAAGTGGAAAAAGTATTTATGAGGTGCTGCATTTTTTATCAAATTTCGAGTGTAATACAACTGAGTCTGTTGTATATGCTCTACAAGCTTATAAAATACTGGATCATAGTCTTACATTTCAAATCGAGTAATTTTCTTTTTCGTAGTTGGAGATAGTTTCTATAGTGGTTAGGAGAAAGCTTTTGTATGTTTAGGGTTGAATGTTATCTCTTTCAAAACGTAGTGTTTTAGGACCTATGAGATATACAGTTGAACCAATGGAGTGTTGCTGCACCTTGTATGAGAAATTTATATTGATTTAGCATATTGATCATCTTTATTACAGAGCACATGGTAATGCATAGAGATAGGTAGGTGGAGCTCAGAAAACCTGACATATGTATAAAATTGAGTGGCGGAGTGAGGTAGAACCAATGTAGTTATGTTCTGGAGAAGTGCTAAAGTCAGTTATTCCCTTGGTCTGTGGATAAAAGGGCACTGCTGGTTGTTGTGCCTCACTCCAAATGCAAAGTTGGGTTTTTATGACATGTGGCTTCCTCACAGCATGACGATTAACAATGACTGACCATATCATTTTACTATTTTACAGCAGATCTGCTTTCAATTACCTGTTTAGAAGTGTGATTGATCAATCGGGACAGTTGTTAAACTGTAGAAACAATGTTTTATGTGTATTCGTAATTTGTTCTTTCTTTTATACCGACATTTTTGGAAATCCATCTGTGACATGAGAAAGTTCTTATGAGTTAATGATTACAGATTATATGATGATCTGGTGAGTTGGTTAATTTTACACTTCTCGTGTGATATTATGAATCCTATTATACAGTCATGTCAATTGTAACTCGGTGGGCTGTGATTTTTCTGATTACCAAGAGAGCTTTTGTATGGGAGTTTGAGTCCAACACACACACACACACACATTTATATTCAGATGGGGTTTCGTGGAATATGTCAATATTAATACCTTATCGTTCATTATATCATCCTTAAATAATATTAAACAAGATAAGAAGCATCCTGTTATTGCATACTAAAGTATACAGTGCGTATCTAAGCATTTTAGAAGATGTTGCATTAAATGATTTTATCAATAACTAATTACTGATTACTGTTTCCCAAACTTGATGATGGGTGAGGAAAAACTTGTTGAGATCCCTTCCATGTTTGTGTCTCTTTAGTTAATATTTTCTTCAAAATTGTTAAGATTTTTGCAATTAACTTACTAACAGAATATTTTAATTGCAATATGTGATATGTGCATCTTACTAACTGTTTTTCTGCTTCATTTGCAGGATTTGTAGCATTCGTTGGATGGTTTAAATGAAATACATTGTTCACTTTCATTGTCTGGACCTATTATGATACTGATACTTGCACCAAATTGATGGCAAATGAAATTTAACCACCGTACCTTTTTTTATGTGTTGGTAGTTATATATGGAGCAAAATTTTATACAGTAGTTCTAGCAAGACTGCTATCAGTTGATAGAGATGCCCTTCAGCACTGCAACTGAGGATTTTTATGACGATGATTTTGAGGGGTCACGTAATGAGCACCATATTTTCTCTGAAGTCTTCTTTGGGAATGATCCTGGCTGTACAAGCAATCTTGTCACTGGAGTCATTAACTTTGAATGTGATGAAAGTAAGGTTGCCAATATATCATTGTGTTCTAACAGTGAGAAGCCGTTGTTAATGTGTCAATCTTCTTCTAAAAACTTATATGTTAAGGATTCTTATAATACTAATCAGAATTCTGGAGGAGCTTCTGGATCAAGGTGTTTTCCAGAAATATCTTTTCCAGTAGATAGGAGTGACCAGAATTTAAGTGTTAAGCGGATGAAGTTTTCAGTCAATGAACCTTCTAATACCAAACCTGAATCGGGACAGATTTTGACTTCAACAGCTTTGCTTGAAGGAAGTGGTGCTGGTAAGTTATGCCTAGCTCCGGACTCTGCGGGTCAAACTGTTATGCTTCATTTAATAGAATCATCCAGTCAGGGTGTTACATCTAGTTGCTATTTGTTAAAGCAAAATAGAGACAGTAGTGGTAATGTGACTAACCTGGGTGTTTTAAAGCATGGAATGCCAAGCTTAGACGGACATGATGCAAAGGAAGTGGTAGTAGGTAAAGCTATTGCCTCGCCTGTTTCCCAGGAGAGTTCTGTGACCAGGCTTACGGTTGCCCGTCCATCTGACACTGTTGCAAAGAAATCTGGATCTAGTTTATGTGGTGTGGAAGGAGTCACTGGACTCAGTTCACTGGGACTGGATGTATCTAATAATTCTATGAAGCTGGATAATAAGACAGACCCTCGATCTCTTCTCCAAAATTATGTTGTTCACTTGCTCGAGGCAGCGGGTTGGGCAATTGAGAGGCGGAAAAGACCTAGTAGGAAATATATGGATAGAGTTTATAGATCACCTGAGGGGAGGTTATTTCGTGAATTCCCCAAAGCTTGGCAAGTATGTGGTGAGAGTTTATTTTCTGATGAACACAATTTGGAGCTGAAAGATGAGGGTAAGGAATGGACTGACATTAATCATTTCTGGACTGATCTGGTTGAGACTTTGACGAACATTGGGAAAGACACAAATAAGTCAGATCTTGCTAATACATTGGCTCGTCGATGGTGTCTTTTAGATCCCTTTGTCTGTGTTGTATTTGTTGAAAGAAAGATTGGTTCACTGAGGAAGGGAGATGCAGTTAAAGCTGCATGTAGTTTATTAATTGATAAGAGGGAAAAAAATGATCCTATTTTGGCCTTGGAAAATGCAGATAGTTGTGGAGTGCAAGTTTGGTCTCATGATGCTACAGTAGCCACTAAAAGTGCACTTACTGTTTCTGAGGGAAGTCGCTGTTCCTGTAATGTGCAATCTGGCAACCAAAGTTTTTCAAATAGTGGTAAATGGAAAAATAACACAACTAAATGTATAACAGGTTTATCTATTTATGCAGCTGATAAAGTAGGCATGTTTGGGGTAGATACCACCAATGCAACAATAAGTCAGCATTTTGGAATGTCTGGGAAGAATATAAGTGATGCTATGACTTCTTTACCTCCTTGTGGGTCGGATAGTACTTGTGTCCAGATAGGTGATTGCCTGCATGGTGTTCCTGTTGCTTCAAGAGATTTTAACAATGTGCCTCAGGAGTCTGAATCTGCTTCTCATCAAGACAGTAACCTGAATTCCCCAAGCTGTGATAAGAAAACTTCTGAACACGACATGGAAGCACCTAAGGATGCTGTGGGAGATATATCAATGCATTCTTGGGATGAAAAAGGAAAAATATCTGAAGGTTACAATACTGAAAATGACAAAAATCATTTGCAGCAATCACTGGATGACCATCCAAACTGCAGACCCAATGATGTGGCTGATTATGATGACTCAAATGGAATTTGCTTTCATTGTGTTCCCCCTGTAAATGAGTTTGTATCTTCAGGTGTTGGACAGCAGTCTGAGCAAAGTGGAGATGAGGGTGTGAAGTGCATTAAAGATTCAATGATCAAAACAGAGGTTAATTTTTCTGTTGCAGATGTTCTACTGAAAAAGAAGACACGCAGGAAGTCCAGAAAGATATCTGAAATTAAATTGACCACACTCTACCAAAATGACATTCAGAGTGTGACTTCAGCTAATAAAACTGAACCACTGGATGTTGATGTACGTATCACCCAGTTAGAATCAAAAGAAGCTCAGAAGCAGTTGCTTGCAAATGCAAGAATTCAAGGAAGTCAGAAAACAACCCCTTCCAACCCTTGCCAGCTTCAGACTGCAGCAAAAGGCTCAAAGTTTAAGAAGATTCATCATGATTGTGATGGTTCTAGAAGTGGTCGAACTAAACCAGTTACATGTGAGGATGATGACTTGCTGGTCTCAGCTATTTTAAAAAACAAAGATTACAGTTCAAAGACCCCTAGATCTAATTCTAAGATGAGATCCCAGAAATCAAGACCATGGACAAAGCTCAAGAACCAAAAGGGAGGTTGCAGGTTGCTTCCTCAAACTATGGTCAAGGGCGGTAAGCTAATTAAGAATGGTATGTGGTTGATCAAAGGGACAAGAACCATCTTGTCCTGGTTGATTGTTGCCGGTGTCATTTCTCTGAATGATGTGGTTCAGTATCGTAACCCAAAGGATGATGCTGTGATTAAAGATGGTCTTGTAACCCATGACGGAATTATCTGCCGGTGCTGCAATCAAGTGTTTTCAGTTTCCAAATTCAAGATTCATGCTGGGTTCAAGCCAAACCGACCTTGTTTAAATCTTGTAATGGATTCTGGTAAGCCTTTCACCTTGTGCCTACTGCAAGCATGGTCAAACGAATATAAGAGCAGAAGAAGTGGGAATGTAATTGGAACTGTGGAATTTGATAAAGATGATAAAAATGATGATTCATGTGGACATTGTGGTGATGGGGGTGAATTGATATGTTGTGATAACTGCCCCTCTGCTTTTCATCAGGCTTGCTTGTCTATGCAGGTTTGTTCTTACTACTATATCTCATCTGCTCAATATTGCTGGAACTTTGTTCTTATCCTAGATCTTGATGTGTCTAAATAAGTGCTCATTTGATGATTAAGTTGTTTTCACTATCCTACTATGATTATTTATTTGTCTTGCTCCACAGTATGCAGAATTTACGTCAGGTATTTGCTCATATATTTGAGAGGATGATTATATTTAATATATTCAGTTGTTTTTTTTCTTTTCTTTCTGAAAACTTGGTTGAATAATTATATTTATACACGTATTGCTTTTCATAGAGCTATTTGTACTATGATTCTATTAACATTGGGTAATTTACATGCTTTAGATGCGATAACTAAACTAGTCTCTTCCTTTTTCTATTAATTACTTCACTTCAGGAGCTTCCTGCAGACAGTTGGTATTGCTCAAGCTGCATCTGTTGGATATGCGGAGATTTGGTTAAGGATGAAGGAGGTTCAAATTCCTTTGATGCATTAAAATGTTCTCAATGCGAGCATAAATGTGATATTCCTTCTCTTATATGTGGCTTAATTATTTTGCTTGTAGCTAAATTCATTTCCATGTCAAATGGATAACTTGAATATCCTTGTTGTGACATATAGGATATAAGTTAATTATAATTTGAGCAAGAATATTAGATTTTAAATGTAAGGCTAGCATGTAGTAGCATGTATTTACCTTTTATAGAGAAGGCATTTTACTCTCTGTTACTAAATGTGCAGCTCCAAATTTTTTTTTTGGTATATATAAATCAAACTTTTATTTGATTATTTTGTAATAACAGATCAATTAGGTTGTAGAAGTGATGTTGAGATGCTTGTTAAGGTGAGAAAAATATAGAAATGATGGATGATTCTCATCTTTGTTCATTTTGGTTTTTTGGGAATCTACAACTTTTGGTGTTAATTTATTGTCAGTGCTAAAATTTTGAGGCGTCGGAGTTTTCATTAGTCTGATTTTACTATAGGAAAACTACTACAATGACCCATGTGCAATCTTGCATATAGCATTCATATATAATGACTCTAGGCAGTGCAGGATATCAACTTGGCGAAGCCAAACTAATATTTTAACAAAGATAGTTAATAATAAATGGTAAAACAAATTTAATTGATATCCTAGAAAAGAGGGATGAAACTTTAACTTGCGTGTTTGGTTGTTTCCATTTGTTACCAAAAAGGAAATTTTGGAAAAAGTTTTAAGGAAACTGAATTCAGGTTTACCTTCTTACAACTTAAATTATTATGGGATAGCAAGTAATACTTGCAACTGGTTTAGTTGTTTTTTGAAAGGAAACCAGCTAGATGTAATAATTATATTTGCATGTTTAAAAATATATTAGACCTTTATATACATTTTCATTTGCTAATTTTTATTTTAGAATATCTTATTTTGAGCAGTAAATGCATAGCAGCCAGCTTGTAAACAAGGTTATATTTTTATAGTAGTTTCAAAAAAGAAATTAGACACTTGCCAAATATTGGGGGTGGCTCTTGCCGTTGCAGTAATGAATCCAATTCGGTTCTAGGGATTTGAAAATAAATAAGCATGTATGCTTTCTCCCTGCCTGGAAGGCAATTGTATATGATCATTAATCATTATATTTCTATTCTTGATAGAACATGCCTTATTTGTTCATTAAGTTACTGTAGTTAGTCTTATGGATAACCTGTCATTTGCATATTTTCCATGCAGCTTTTTCTTGGCAATTTGTGTTTCTAATCACCCGACAATTTCAAATTAATGATGCTTGTAAACAGATCACGGAGCATGCCTCAAAGAGAAAGACGTATGCAAAGGAGTGGTTTCTGATGCTTGGTTTTGTGATGGAAGCTGTCAGGAGGTACATTTGCTTCATTTTCAAACCTTTTTATTCTTTTTTCCAGGTTTTCTGTGGCGTATCATTTGAATATAAATGAGATCCTTTAACAGTATAGCTATCCTGCATGGGTGTACGTCTGATATTTGGTTGGGTCTATTTGTGCCGTAATTTTTATTCTTTAACACCCTTTTACTTTGCACACTCATTGAAGGGACATTAGAAAATAATTTTTATTTTGTACACCCTCATTAATATCCAAAATGCCCTTGATTAATTTTTTTTCATTATGTATTTTAATTTTTCTTTCTACACATAAAAATATTTATAATACTAAATCTTTTTTATTCTATAATGTATTTGGTCACTATATACAACAACAAAATATTAAAAGAAATACAAAATTTTAAAAAAATGATAAGCTTGATTGTTCTTTATAAAAAATCAAATAGAACTTGAATATGCAAAATATAAAAAACTAAATCAAAGTTGCTATAGCATAATTAATTAAATTGAAATAAGACATTCTTAAATTCAGAGATGATATTTCATGAATTTTATCCTAAATAATTTATAAACTATAAAGATATTTTATAAAATTAATATGGAAAAAAAATACCTTTAGATCATTTGAAACCTCTCAAAAATTGATTTCTTTCTTTATGAGTTAATTGTAAAAAAATTTTGATGAATTATTTTGATTTTAAAGAGAAAAAAATTTAGTAATTAAAAATTTAAAATAAAAAATTAAAGGTGAGTTTATTTTGATGGGTAATTATATATTTAAATTATATTATCATTAATAGTAATTTTATATTAAGGATTATTGTAATAAATTTTTTATTGAAATATGAGTGTTCGGAGTAAAAATTCGGGTGCAAATAGACTCATCCCTGGTTTTTTCTTGCCTCTTGTTTGAATGCTTATCTGATCATGGATTAATTTGACGATTCACTGCTTACCCAATCTCACAGAGAGAAAAATGATAATCTTCCCTCATCTTTTATTATTACCCACAGAAGAAGCAATTAAGGATATGCTTGTTCGATCAAATTCTAAATTCTACTTGCACATGGTGACACTTGATTTTTACAATCAATTATTGTTTTAGTGCTTTCAATCTTATTTCAGTATAAAAGTTAACCCACCCACCCCAACAAAAATATTTATGTACTCCGATCCAGTGTCTATGGTGCTTTTTTCATTTGTTTGCGTCAGAATTATTGTAAATTATGTTCTTTTATCAATCTTCACAATTGTGATTCAAAACTTATTTCACTGGTATTTACAGGTTTATTCAGGTCTTCAGTCTCATATTGGGATCATTAATCATATTGCTGATGGGTTTTCTTGGACCCTCCTTAGATGCATTCATGATGACCAAAAGGTTCACTCTGCTCAGCGGTTCGCCCTGAAGGCCGAATGCAACTCAAAGTTAGCTGTTGCTCTCATTATTATGGAGGAATGCTTTCAGACCATGGTAGACCCAAGAACGGGAATAGATATGATACCCCATGTCTTATACAACTGGAGGTAGGTTGTTTTCTTTTAGTTATTATTTATTTATATATTTTGTATTAGACTATGCAGATCAGTAATCTTTTTTTCTAATTCTTAAGACCTATTAGGATATAGAATTATAGTCTTTAGTTGGGATTCTTTTTCTGAGTCTTAGATTTGTCAAGGAAGAGATCTAAAAGATGTTTCGGTTGAAGACAATGCCTTCCCTTCATGATCTGGGAATAAGGTGAGAAGCAAAGAAGTTCAATTTCTTCGTATTTTGGATGATAGAGATACATAATTGGGTTGCATTTACCGAGGTCCATTTCTCCATAGATGAGAAGCTGGTTGTCCATCTTTGTATTTTATGAGACCTTTATGAGCTGGAGATCTTTTGTTTTCTGAAGCTCAGCTAACCTGTCTCTGTTCACACATTCTTCTCTGAATATTATTGAAAAAATATGGTAAATATACTGTATTTTATCTGTTACATACTATTGCGAGAAAACTAACTACGGAGATTTTGTCTTGGGAAAGCTATGCTTTGTTCTCTTTTTAGTTTTGTTACCTATGTTGCTTGGCAATTAGAAAATTATCCATAGTATAAGTACATTGCATGGGATTGGACTTGGCATTATCTTACATTTCATACCTCTTTGATATATGACGAGTGTGGTTGCGGATGTTTGGCATTGATCCCCCGAACTAAGGTTAAAACCTTTCTTCATCCATAAGAGGGTGGGGGAAGGCAAGGCTTTGGTTAGATTTTCGCAAGAGATTACGTATAAAAGGCAAATGTTGGACCTCCCCTGGAGATAATAGTTGTTTTTGGAGCTGATATGAGATTGGTAAATCCTTGTGTAACTTAAGTCTTCATCTTTTGTTTTATTCTGCAGGTCAGATTTTACACGCTTGAACTTTCATGGATTTTACACAGTAGTCTTAGAAAAAGATGATGTTTTGATATCTGTGGCCTCAATCAGGTAATATTTATACTTGCATACTTGCATGTCCCTTAAAACTTTTTTTTGTTATTTCTTTCAGAACATGTTTATCTCTTCCCCCTTGATAATTAATATTTGCAAAGTAATGCTTTTCAACAATATAGAATTAATTGTTACATTGCAAATAGCAACTTGATATTTTCTCCACTTGGACATGACTCCATGCAGCTAGCAATTGCATACTTTTATATAAATTGATAATCTTCTGAAATCTACTGTGAAGAAAATGTCTTTAAGAGATTTTCTACTTTTTTGACATTTAAATTAGAAACTTCTTGATTGCTTTATGTTTACCGTGAGTTTAGGACTTTCTCCTGTTTTACTTTATGTTTACCTTTGTTGTAATAACAAAGTGTATATAACTGTTTGTAGAGTGCATGGAAAAGCAGTTGCAGAGATGCCCTTAATTGCTACCTGCAGCAACTACCGTAGGAAGGGAATGTGCAGACGCCTTATGAATGCTATAGAAGAGGTATTATTACACATAACTATGCTTATAGGTTCCATTTGTATGGTAATTTGCTGTATTCTTTTGTCAAACTGAAGATTTTGGGGCTTTTCAAGAAAAAAATTATTTTTATCGTCTTATATAGGTGATATTCCTAGATTTCACAGCATTCAATTGTTGTTGCATTCCTCGGTACATCTATCAATTCACTTCATGTGTCGCTGTGTCTGCAATTGAAAGAATACCTTGCCTTGTGGTTGTTTTACAATATTGACATTTAGTTTGATAAGCTTTCACTTTACGAAGTCTGTCTTATATCATTTTCTCTTTTGTTCTCAAGAACGTATTTTAAAGAATGATAACACACACAGAAAAACGAAAAAGTTTCTCAAATCATTAGATGTTTGGATAGTTGGAACTGCAAATAGTTTTCTAGTATTAAAATTAGTTTCTCATACCACATTCTTGAGTTCTTTTTCTTTTCCCTTGATTACATAAGAAAACACGTGGAAAACAATTTTCTATGTGATCATGCAATAATGTTCCTGAGAACACCAAAAATATTTGTTTCAGAAAATGGAGTTAATTTCAGAATATTTTTCTTTTAAAATTATTTCAACATTGAGTTCTCTAACTGCTCCTGTAAGTAGCCTATCTGTTGCTTATATTTTTCCTTCCCTTTGATGGTGGCTTTAGATGCTAATATCCTTCAAGGTGGACAAGCTTATCATATCGGCAATTCCCAGTTTAGTTGAGACATGGACCAAAGGTTTTGGATTTACACCAATGGATAAAGATGAAAAGAAAACGCTAAACAAGGTCAACTTGATGGTGTTTCCAGGAACAGTGCTACTTAAGAAAACCTTGTATGATGATCAAAAGGCCGATGAACAAGCGGGTAACTTCCCTTCATCTTTGACTGGATCATCTATTCCCGTTTATTGTTGAATGTTACACATTTAACTTTTCTCCGGTGATTCATCATCGGTAGGAATGAATAAATCAATTGACCTGGGTATTCATTCTGAAGTGAAGCATATGGCTGATTCTGCAAACAAAGCTGATGCTGAGCTTTTACAGCAATCTCATTTTGATGCTGAAATGCCCAACAAGGTAACAGAAAACAAGAACTCACCAGATGGTGCCGATGAAGAGTGGCCAATGCAGGAACCATTTTCAAAGCCGTCCTGTGCACAGCCAGGCTCATGTTCCCGGGAAAACATAGTTGAAATGGTCTGTAATGATGAACTTAATGATGATGAGACGCAGCTGGAAAGTAGAAATTAAATGTATATATTAGAAACTGTCTTCTGCTCATATTTTTAGTTTTATCTCCATCTTTAGGATAATGGATTCAAGAAACTCAAGAAATAAGAGAAAAGGAAATTGAAAACTAGCAAATATTTAAATATGAAAATTTACAAATTAAAGAAAAATTGGTTAAAGGACTAAAGACAAATTTAATTAAACCAAACCCCTTCCCCCCCCCCTCCCACAAAAAAAAAAAAAATGAATAATCTTTCTTCTGACAACATTTGGAGATTGTTTGTGTTTGGTTGGATTGGTTATGGCATCGCTTTCTCTTCTACCCACCAACGGATCTATCTTAACTTTAATCATTAATTAAAAAAGAGATTTGATTGTGTATGCTTAAAGCATTCAAAGAGATAATGAAAGGAAGCCTCTTATCTCTCCCCATCTTAGTTTTAAGAGATCTTTTTAACAAGATTTTCAGCAATATTACCATTGGTTTTCTTGTGTATGTATATATTAATCTTATTGAATGAAATAAGTAAAAATATTTTTAGGAAAAATATATTTAAAATATTTTAATTAATTAAGAAATAGCATTAAATTATGTTAATATTAGGTTTTTAAAGTTTTATTTCAACATTTATCATAATATCAAAGCTTATAATTATTATTATTTTATAATTGTGAAAAAAAGGGAATTAATCAAAAATACCCACAGTTTATAATTCAAATTCAAAAATGTCCACAGTAATAATTTTCAATCAAAAATGACCCGATTTATTGTTTGATGACGAAATTACCCCTGAGTTCAAAAATAAATATGCACAAGAGTAATAAATAGTGCCACATCGCACTCTCCATGGCGCGCCCCAACGAGCCATGGAGAGTGCGACGTGGCACTACTCACAGGGTGCCACGCGGCACTCTCCATGGCTCGCT
>JAVXUL010149402.1:0-14212 GCA_035590515.1 Trichilia minutiflora
GCATTCTAATACATAATTGTATTCTATATTCGTATATGCGAGATCTTGGTGAATATGGGAATTGTAAAATTCCAACACTAGCTTCATAAATCATATATGCTGTCGACTTCCAATGACCAATCTCCCTAGTTTTTCCCCATTTTAGGATATAAGAATTGCATATTTCAATCACTAGATTGATGGATGGGTATCTTACGTCCGTTTCGCATGAATTGATTATATGTATCATCTTTCTTCTTTTGAATTATAAATAAGAGAGATATGATAAATTTTAAAAAATATAGAGAAATTAAAAGCATTTGAAATCTGCGTCTTTTATAAAATTAGACCTATAAAATATATGAGTTTTTGAAGTTATTTGAGCTCTTTTTTAATTAAAAATTTATACTCTTTTTTATTTGTAAGTTTAGGAACATTCTTTTAAATTTTGTATTCTTTTATTTTAAAGATAGTAAAATTATTTTACTCGTCTTCACCTGTAGATGTCTGTCACATTGATCGAATTATGTAAATATTGATGTCTTATTATTTAGTTTTTTAAAGTCTCTTTTACTAAATTTTGAAAATATTTTTTTAACAAATTTTGGTATCAGAACTTCTTTCGAGATTTTGACAAGGATAATAATAACAAAAACCTATGTTAAAAAGTTTGATCAGAGTGTCAACTTTAAAATATGATAATTCAAGATGTAGGCCATCCTAATTTAGGATAAAGTTGAGTTAGTTCTTCAATGAGTGGAGAAATAGCCTAAAAATTTGGACGATGAAGATTTTACTGTTATGGGTAAAAAGATGAGATTATGAATTATTTGAAATTTCTTCAATGAAGTTTTACAAGAAGTTGTCATTGAGACAACTATAAGAGGTATGTGAGATAAGTTAAAAGTTTTGTATATGAAAAAGTCAATAAAGAATCAACTTTATTTAAAACAGTCCTTATATATGCTTTGGATGACAAAAGGTGCATCTATATTCTCACATATTGATAAATTTGATTCCATTATTATGGATTTGATGAATATAGATGTTAAAATAGATGATAAAGATCAAGATCTATTAATATTATGTTCTGTTTCTCAATTATCTAGATATTTTCATGCTATTATAATTTATGTAAAAGGATACAATTTCGTATCCAAAAATTAAATCTGCTTTAAAATTTAAAGGAAGATTGATAAGGATATAATTAGAGAAAGTAGTGGAAGTCAAGTAGAAGGCTTAATTATTAGGGGTAGATCAGAGAATAGAGACTTTAAAAATAGAAAATTTAAAGCTAGATCTAAATCTAGGCATAAAAATTTATAATGTAATTACTATCACAAAAACGAGCATATTAAGTTTAAATGTTTTAAGTTAAAAAATAAAAAAAGTATAAGGATAAGATTGTTCAAAAAAATAATGACATCGTCGAAACTAGTATTATAGCATATAAGAATAGTGAATATATTTTCTTTGTGAATGATAATAGAATAAGGTTTAAGAATAAATGAATTTTAGATTCGAGTTGTTCTTATCACATGTATCCTAATATGAATTTATTCTCCACTTATGAATCTTGCAATAGCGAAATTATTTTGATGGATAATAATATTGTTTGTAATATTATTGATTAGGATATAATTCAAATTAAAATATATGATAGTATTATGAGAATGTTCACTGATGTTAGATATATTCCTAATTTAAAAAAGAATCTTATCTCTTTTGACACCCTAGAGGTACTTGGGTATAAGTATTTAGCTGAAAGTAGAGCTCTGAAAGTTAATAAAGGTACTCTTGTGATTATAAAAACTTATAGGTTTGATAGTTTGTATATCTTAATGGGATCTTCAGTTACAGGTTCTATTATAGTCTTTATATCATCCTTGTCTGATTTTGGCATCACCTAATTATGACACATATAGTTAGGCCATATGAGTGAGAAAGGTTTAGATATATTAAAAAAAAGAGGTCTTCTTTATAGGTAAAGTATTAAGTCAATAGATTTCTATGAGCATTGTATTTTCGGAAAGCAACAAAAAAAGGCTTCAATTCACCAGTAGTTCATCAGATAAAAAGTACTTTAGATTATATTCATTTAGATTTTTGAGGAAACTTATGTATTTTGTTTAAGGGTGGTATCATATATATGTTGACTTTTATTAATGATTTTTTGAAAAAAGGTTTGAGTTTATTTTTTAAAATAGAAAAATAATATTTCTTGACCTTTAAACAATGAAAAGTTATAATTGAGAAATAGATAGGAAAACATATCAAACGATTAAGAACAAATAATAGTTTAAAATTTTGTGAAGGTGAATTCAATGAATTGTATGAGAATGAAGGAATTATTTGACACTATATAATCAGGATGAAGCCTTAACAGAATGGTATGACGGAATGGATAAATAGAATTCTTTTGAAAAGAGCTCGTTACATGACCTTTAATGCAAACTTGACAAAAGTTTTTAGGCAAAAATAATTTTTACAACTTGTCATATTATCAATTGTGCTCATTCTATAGCTATTAATTTTAAAACTTTTAAGAAAGTTTGGTTATGACCTCTTATAAATTACTCTAATTTAAAAATTTTTGAGTATCTAATATACATGTATGTGAATAAAGAAAAATTGAAGTCAAGAGCTAAAAAGTGTATTTTTCTTAGGTATACTTCTGGAGTAAAAGGATATAATTATGGTTTTCAGATCCTAAATTCTCAAAATTTATAATTAGTAGAGACATTACATTCAATGAGTTGTCTATATTGTCCTCAAAAAAGAAGTGTTCTAATGTTTATGATTTACGTACGAAAGATAGTATGTAAAAGTAGATAGAGATAGAGATCTGCAATTCTATTTCTTCTTAGTCAAGTTTCTCTATAACTCAGTCAGTTCTAGTAGAGATACCTGAATTTTCAAAAAGTCATCTAGAAGAGGAGCAATATTCTATAGCTAGAGACAGACCTAGTAAGGAGATTCAACCACCATTGAGATATGCAAACTTGTTTGCATATGCTTTGATAATTATACAAAAAATAAATAGAGTTAGTAAACCTTCTACCTACTTAGAAGTAGTTTCTTATGATGATTCACGTAAATGGTTAATTATGACGAATAAAGGAAGTAAATCTTTTTATAAAAATAAAACTTGAGTTCTTGTAAAGCCACCTTTAGAAAAAAAAAAGATTATCGATTGTAAATAGATCTTTAAGAGAAAAAAAAGGTATTTCAAAGATTGAAGATAAAATGTATAAAGGAAGATTAGATGTAAAAGACTACAATTAGATACAGGATATTAATTTTAATGATATGTTTTCACTTATGGTTAAGTATAATTTTATTCATGTTTCGCTTACTTTATTGTCATGCATGATTTGAAATTAGAACAGTTTGATATTAAGACAACATTTCTATATGGTGATCTTGAAGAACAAACTTATATGAAGTAACCCAAAAATTTTAAAGTTGAAAGAAAGAAAAATCATGTTTTCTTGTTGAAAAAATCACTATACGGGTTAAAATAATCTCGGAGATAGTGATATAAAAGGTTTAGTTCCTTCATATTGAGTCATGGTTTCGCAGAGTATGTATAATAGTTATTTTTACTTTCAAAAATTAGAAGATGCTTCTTTCATTTATCTATTGCTTTATATTTATGACATGCTCTTTATTACCAAGAATTTGAAAGAAATTCGATTTTTGAAGACTCAGTTGAGCAATGAATTTGAGATGAAGAATTTGAGAGCAGTTAAAAAAATTCTTGATATAAAAATTAAGAAAGATCAAGTGGTGAAAGATTGTATTTGTCATAAAAATCTACCTAAAAAGATTTTAAAACAATTTGGCATGAAGAATGCAAAACTTGTTGGTATTCCTCTTACTAGCCATTTCAGATTATTAGTAGCTCAATTACCCAAGTTAGACAAAGAGAGAGATTATATAACACATGTTCTATATTCAAGTGTAATTGACAGTATTATATATTCAATTTGTATACATCCTGATATTTTACACACAGTTATTGTTGTTGACAGATATATGTTTAATTCAAAAAAAGAATACCGACAGACTGTGAAGCGGATTCTTAGATATTTATATGACACTTCAAACACTTATTTGGAATTTGAAAGAAATAACTTTGATTGGTTTCGTGAATTCTGATTTATGTTGGAGATCTTGATAAAAGAAGATTACTTACAAGGTATGTATTTTATATTGGTGGATGTGTAGTTAGTTAGAAACCTACTTTATAATATATTATAACTTTATTAACTATAGAAGCAGAATATATGACACTGACCGAGTTAATCAAGGAAGTCTTATGGTTGAAGGGTTTGTTTAATGAGTTCAATCTATATCAAGGTGTTACTATAATTCATTGTGACAGTGAAGAGCTATTCCTTTGACTAAAGATGAGATGTATCAAGAGAGGACGAAGTATATTGATGTAAAATTTTATTTTATCCAGTAAATCATAGCTAAAGGTAAAGTTTTTGTTTGGAAGATTAATATCAAGAACAATTCTTCTGACATATTTACAAAATCTCTTCCAGCTTATAAGTTCAAACAATACTTGGACTTGATTGGTGTTTGTTGATTATGGTTTAAGCCCAATGGAGCTTTAATGGAGAAGGTGGAGTAAATTTTAAAATAGATTTTTCTACCTCTTGTATGTTGAATACGAGTTAAGGTGAAGATTTGTTAGGATGGATGTCTTGCATCTATCCTATATGGATTAATTATATGTATTGTCCTTTTTTCTTAAGATTATAAATCGGATGGGTACAATAAATTTTGAAGGGTGTGAAAAAATTCAGAGTTTATGGATTTTGGATCATTTATAAAATTAAACTTATAAGTTATTTAGGCATTTAAAAATATTCAGACATTTTTTTAATTAAAAATTTATACTCTCTTTTATTTATAAGTTTACGAGTATTCTCTAAAATTTTGTTTTCTCTTATTTTAAAAATAATAAAATTATTTTGTTTGCCTTTACTCGTAGATATAGGTTGTCATAAAATAAATATTAGTGTTTTATTATTTATGTCTTATGATTTAGTTGTTTAAGGTCTCTTTTATATTCTTGAAAATATTTTTTCAACACAAATGTCTTGGATAATCTAGAAGATAATTAGATTACGATAAACTTTATACCTTTAAATTAAGGAAAAAAAAAGAAGAAAAAGTGGCGAGGGAAAAAGATTAAAAATAGGTAAAAAATAAAAAGCATAAAAGTCGTCGGAATTATCACATGAATTCCAGCGTGGATAAACTGATAAGGCGTTTATGATTCTAATCAAAGAAATATTGCTAAATTTAGAACTTCAACGAATCACTTTTCCTTGAAATGGCCTGTCTGCACTGACACATAGATCATGGATAGCCAGCCATTATTTTCGTTGGATTTCCTTTATTTATGCGTTAAGCCTCCTCTGAAGAAAATTAGAAAACTAGTAAAAAAGCCTTTCTCCATTATGTTGTGTAGATGGATGTAAGCTAAGAGAAGTTCTTTAAGAAATTATAAAAAATATATGCATTCAATAATTTCACCTCCATGGTTTCCTTAAACGCAAAAGTGGGTTTCTTCTTTTGCTGGGTTTCTAAGGAATGTTTTCTGTTTTTGCTCTTTGTTTTTCAAAAAGACAAAATTTATAATAACACCACTTGCATAACAAGGACATGAAAGGATTATCTATGATTCGTCTTCTGAAAATACATCTCCCTTTTATAACATGATTACTAACAATTATCAAAATGAAATTTATAGACAATCAAGAACCAATTCTAGGGGACCCAACATGTGAAATGAAGAGAGGGTTAGCATAATTAAATATGATTTTACAGAAAACAAGTTCCCGAGTTATTGATTTTGGCATAAAAACAGACAGATAAAAAAGAGAGCAAAGAAAGGGCAGAGAATTCAGCAGCTAGCACACTGTTTATCTTGATGTTCCATGTTCTCTTTTAGACTTTCCCAACTCTTAAAGCTTGGCTATTGGCTAGATATCTGGATCTAAATTATAAATTGCTCAGCACTTTGAAACACTATAAATATGTAACTTCTGTTCACTTCACTTTAAGAAACTCCTAAGAGATTTTTGTGAAATCTCTTGAAAAACTTCTCATTTTCTCTCTATTTTTCCTCTCTCCCTCTCTCTCTCTATGGCAAGAATGTTTGAACCTCTTGTTGTTGGAAGAGTCATAGGAGATGTAATTGAACATTTCAACCCAAGCATTGAAATGTCTGTAACTTACAACCAGAAGCAAGTCTGCAATGGACGTGAGTTTTTTCCTTCAACAGTTGTCACAAAACCTAGGGTTGAGATTCAAGGAGGTGATATGAGAACTTTCTTTACACTGGTATTAACTGATCTACTTCCTTTCATTTGTTCTACAAATTTCTCTAGAACAATCATTAACAACTTTGGTCCTAGCTCTATCATTGATATTCTCTCAAGTCTAAACCTTAATGTCTTTGGTTTTAACTACAGGTTATGACGGATCCAGATGTCCCTGGACCTAGTGATCCTTATTTAAGGGAGCACTTACACTGGTAAAATCTACACCATAAAAAATTGTTGTCTTGTTCATTTAGGGTATTTATGTTTCTTGAATTCCATCGGTATACCTCTCTTGCTGTAACCCTAGCTTGTTTCAGAAGGGAAAAAAACCAAGGTGATCATGTTTGGCTTGGAAACTTTTCATGCAGAAGTCGATGAAACGAAAAATCATGCACTCGATCTACATAAAAAAAACAATCTTACTGATCTGAGGAGTTAGATTTGTCTTCATGAGTACTTTCTGTTTATGCCCATAATAAATATATATGTAGATAAACACAGGGACCTCTATTGGAAGTTCCAGCATATGCATCGTTTTGATGATGCATGTGAATGCACAAAAATCAATGTACGCGGCTATTATGATTACAAGTTCTTTTTATACTCTGGATCTGACGTGAGAAAACCTAAAAATTGGTGTAGACAAGGAAACCTAACATCGATATCTGTAAGATAACAAAAAATATGGTGAGAACTATCAGTATGTCTGATGAATTAACCAATGTTACAGGATCGTGACAGACATTCCAGGTACAACGGACGCAACATTTGGTAAGTTGGAATATTTCTTTACTGTTGAATCTTTTATCATTGTTATTTTTTAATTTGAGGATGAGTTTTAACTAGAATGTATATTTATTTATATAAAAACAGGAAGGGAATTGATGAGCTACGAGATCCCAAGGCCAAATATAGGGATTCATAGGTTTGTGTTTGTTTTATTCAAGCAGAAACGCAGACAGTCAGTTAACCCACCTTCTTCAAGGGACCGTTTCAGTACCAGAGCTTTTGCTGATGAAAATGATCTGGGCCTTCCTGTTGCTGCTGTTTACTTCAATGCAAAAAGAGATGCTGTTGCAAGAAGACGCTGAATTAAACCAGACGGACAGACGCATCACCTAAAATTGGAAAAAAAAAAACCTAGTTGCTTATTAGTTGGTGCAAAATGCAATGTATTTGTTTGGAATAATGCATCAGACTACTACTACTGAGAAGAAACTAGGGGTTGTCCGTTAAGTAATTGTGTGCTTTATATTAAACAATTAGTCTATCCCTAAATAATTTGCAGTAAATGGGGGGAACTGCTCTCTCTCTTTCTTCTATTTTTCTGCAATTCTGCGATTGTACTCTTCAATATGATGCGTCCAGACCATGGATGGACTCTTAATTTCAACCTGAGAAATGATGAGTATATGCGTGTCAACATTTCTTTGGGATAGTCTTTGAAAATTATTAAATATTTCAGCTTAGGTTTTTTGGGCTTCTGTGTTCTTTATTTAAAAAAATGTGGTAAAAATTAATTGGTCAATAGGGTTATCATTTGATTTCATTGGTTGAAATCAGATTTTCATATCTTAGTGGGGTATGATTCAGAATATGTGCAGAAATTTGTACTAACCAATGTAGTTTATTTCACATGAGACTTGGTTACCATATAGTTTTTGTTCAATTAAAAATTCTTTTCCTTCCTTATTTTAAAAAACCTAATTACTCTAACCATCAAAGTATCAATCCAATTGGAAGGCATAGTCAAGTAAATAATTATTTTATCAAAATAAATCTAACTATGTAATTGATTTAATAAACATTAAAAACTATCATAAATACTAAACACAAATAACAATATATTTTTGTGTTAACAAAACCTTTTAAAATGATCAAAAAGTTTATCTTAGATGAAGATTTTAACCTATATATTTGTCTAAGAAATTGTTTTTAACCTTTAAATTAAAATGTTTGTTTGCATGGTAAGTGCTTTGTTTGCATAATAATATTGACAGTTTTTTTCAGATTTTCAAACAATAAAAAAGAAGATGAAGCAGAAGCTGCAGTCTCATGTACATTTATGTCATCTAATTGAAAGTGAATTTTTTAATATAATTGCATAGTAAATAGCATTATGAACTATTTTTATAGAAAAACACGATTGAAGAGGCAAATTGACAACACAATTTGACGTGATAGTAGGTGCTTCATAATTTTGTTTTCAAAATTTTCCATTCTCCTCTTCCATTTACAAGAAAAAGAAGATGGTCATGATGTAAACAACTCCCTGAACTTTAATTTGAATAATCAAAAGATTTGCATTATTTAAGTAAATGAAACTATTTCTATTAAAAAATGAAAAATCAGAAGAAAAGTGATCACATTATAAGAAGATTTGGTTTATTATCGTTGATTAATTTGATTCTTATTAATTTTGCCTTGTATGGAGTAATTCCACAAATAAATTTGTCGATTAGCAGTCTCGATTTGAGAGCAGTCTCAAGGCAAAAGATCAGAGCTTAGCTAAAGGTGCTTATTTAGGGCAGATCCGCTCTTTAGACCGTTAGGCACACCAGGAGGACAAAGGGACCAACCCCGTTGTATCTCATCAGAGTCATCGGGGATGACCCGAACTTCGGTTAAGATTTTTGATCTCATGTATTATCATCTTTATAAGATTTTTGCTTTGATTTGTATCGCATTTGCATAGCAAATTATTGTTATCATTTTTTATTTACAATGGATAAAATCACTAGTTATCAAGTGTTTGTTTTATTTATTTAATACTTAATTTATTAAATTTAGTTTCTTTTACATAACTGGGTGTTCTTTTTCTAATTTATTGAAAATTTTGAAAAAAGTTTTGCTGAAAAAAAATTACTTTTGTTTTAACTTTTTTAATGAATATTAAAAGTTTGAATAAATTTATTAATTTTAAAAAAAAAATACTTATCTAATTATTTTATTTTCATTATTGTGAAGTTAATCACATAATTAGCAAGTGATGTGAGTTGCAGAGAATATCCAGCAAGTATGAATATGCGGCAAATTGAAGGAGAAGAACAGGAAAACTTGAAGACCGTTATTTCTGTTATAAGGGGTAATTGACGAAGATGTCCTTGACGATTTGGAAGACTCAGTTAATTCATTAATGGCAATTGTGTCTTTTTTCAAGATTTGAATTAACTGTTTCAAGAATCCAGAATACAATCTTCTTGGCTGATGGTTATATATTCTTTGGGGTTTAATTTCTCAGAGTAGAGTGAATCATTCATTGTAATTCTTGCTGTGTAAGATTCTCTGACAATTAATCTAGAGACTTGATCCATTGGGATCGTTCGTGGATGTAGGTTTGACCTAAACCGAACCATGTTAAATTCCTTCGGTGTTCTATTTTTCTTTGGTTTTTTGCTGTGTGTGTTGGTTTGCAGAATTCATTTTTCTTCTTCGATTTCTTTCTTCTGTGATTTTGTTCTTGAATTCAAGATTGGTATAACTTTGTGTTTAGTTCATCACAATTATCAACAAATAAAAGTTTTTGTTTTTTCTTCTTCTAATGACATCTATATTTTTTTGGTGGACTCTACCTCTCTACATCACATTTTATTTATATTTTTATCAAGTGACTTTATTATTTCATATTTAAAACGTTTAGAGGTATAAATATAAAAGGATATGTTTCAATATTTCTTATTCTAAAAAATAAATAATTTAATTCAAAATTTAGATAAAAAATAAATATAACATTCAAATATTCAACATTTAAGTTCATTCAAATTTTAGATTAATTTTGAATTTAATCGAAAAACCAATGCTACTAATTTGCAAATAAGTGACAATTATTACTGCTATTAAATAAAGTTTATTACTAAATATTTTGACTGTTATAATCTTTGAATAAATTGAAAACTCAACAATATTTTTATTAAAAAATAAATTTCAACAATTTCAAACATTCCTTAAGATGAATATCACTAATAGAAAACATGACTTGTTATTGATATCATTACCTTATATGTTTTAAAAAGTTAGCCTCTCAGTCTCATGCATCTATGGCATGTGTCACACCATCCAAAGTACCCAATACTATTATTTAAATCGAACTTCTACACTTTGAAAAGTGAAAGATATCTCCAACCTTTTTTTTTTTTTTTTTAAGTGTGTGTATTTATTTTTGAAATGAGTGGTTCCAATTGCATAAAACATGAAATCCAATTTTAATTTGTCTTTTCCTATATGTAAATAATCTTATCCTTAGCTTTACTATTAATTACTGTGAAACTGAAGTATGGATTATGAAGATCAATAATAAGTGAAATAATTCGTGTATCAAGAATATAAGTCATAACATATAATAAGGGGAGACTATTCTGCATCTTTAAATATAGTCAAGATCATTCATATTTTAATGGAATTTTATAATGCTAAAATCATTATAATTAATTTACTATTAATGATTAATGAATATTATTAAATATAATAATATTTAATAATATAAAATTTTTTATACAAGCTAACATAGCAAAATAAAATTATTATTATATTCATGTCTCTATATAATTAATTTCTCTTTAACTCTTATGAATATTTATTATTTCTATAAAAATATAGAACACACAATAATTATATAATTCTGTCATATTAATTAACAAAAAATTAGTGTTTTAAAAATATTGCACTAAATTAATTATTAGTGAGTCACCCGTCTAGCAAACTCAATATACAGATTTTTTATTTTGAAATATAATATTTTTTTCCTGAACATCAAAGCTATTTCTTCCCCCATAAAGACGTAAAGAAATATTTACCTAAATAATTGTTTTGAATGATATCTAGATAAACTGCTCTTATTTTTAAGTGTAATTTTTTTGGTTAAATAATAATCTAATATGATATCAAAGTAAACTATTGTGTGTTCAAATTTTCTCACGCACTAAAAATAAAAAATAATTATTTAAATTAATATAATAAAATTTATCAAATAAAATTGAGTTTTCACACTTAAATACAATAGAATTATCAAATAAAATTGAACTTATATGTAAAAAAAAAAATCGTTGAATTACTTAAATACAATTCTTCAATTTCTTATATTCAAAGGTTAACATTTTAGATCGATTGTCAATTCAATATTTATTTTTCTAAAAGAAAATTATTGCTCAATGTCTTAGCTCAAAAAACCCTAGAAAAGTTCAAAAATATCTCTCTTTTTTAATCAACCGAATCGATAGATGGAATTAGATGAATAAATCATACACATAAAAAGAATGCACATGCACTCACGGATTTATACGATTCTCCTTAATTGGTACGATACTGATCATGAATTATAAATTATGATGAACTAAAAGCTGATTCTAATACACTGAAGAATTAGTTTGTGAAGGCTATCTTTGCATCTCTCCCGAAATCAAATCACCAGAAACTCAGAAACTCTTGTTAAAATATTAAAGGGGTTAGATCGTAAATTTTATTTGAACTATCTCTTTAAATATAATAATTATTAAATACCTATTTTTAATTCGATAAATTAAAATTTCTCACATATAAAAAAAAGATACAATTAAAAAAATATATATAACATCGAAATCATTTGTTTTAAAAGAAAAAACAAAATAGACGATGATTCTCGCGATGGGATAAGAACCAACCATTTAGTATAATAGTAATGGTAATATATTATTATAATAATTTAATATTTGAATTTAACAAATGCATAAAGTTTTTTTAAAAATTAAAATATTTTTAACAACATAATTTATCAAACATTTAACCATCTTTTTGATAGTTGATTTTTTTAGTATAATAGTAATAGATTATTTCTAATAAATCACAATAATTTCAATCTAACCTCAAAATTCATTCTCTCTCTCTCTTTCTCACATCCCAACCCGTGGATCCTATACGTGACAACCATCACAAATTCTTAATAAGCATTCCTTAGGCCCAGAATGCTTACTAAGAACTTATAAGACTAAAAATCTGGAATCAAACACACACAAAACACTTCTAATATGATTTCCTCCCAACACCCAAACTTATTTTCATAATCAAAACAAACCAAACACTTCTAAAATTATTCAGCATCAAATCCATCACAAATAAAAATCATACATCATAAAATCAATAACATCACAAACACTTCTAAATCATCACACTCAAACCATACATCATTATACCAAAATATCCATCTTTACAAATTTTTCCAAAAACACAAAATACAATCTTATTTTATTATAAAACTCAATATCATAAATTGTGCTCAAATTCCATATTCCTAAAAACAGAGCAAAACCAAGAATACCATAAATAAACAGAAGACTCTCCCAGTGGATTCAATGAAGTGCGTGAGTCGAGTATAGAAGCAATACCTGAAACCACAATCCTCGAAGCCACCACCACCCTTCACATATTCTCTACGCTAATCCTATGAGTGAGAAAAAAAGGGTGAGCATACTAATGTATACTCAGTGAGGGAACACAAATAACAATAAAAATAAAAAAATAGAAATAAGTAAATATCATATTAAACATACTCTGTACAAATGGTGTTCACTCACCATGGGATGATCTGAAAAGGGCAAGTTTAAAATATCTTTTCCTTTCAAATTCATTACTTATCACACTCAAGAGAAATCATTGGGCGTGACTGTCTTCCTGGGATTTCACTGATTAGGTATAACCCCGAGCCGTCAGTGGGTTTTATATGCAATGAAAATATACCCTTATTAAAAATATCCTTTTTAAATTCACAACATAAAACAATGCACAGTTTATTTTAACAAACAACCCCACCACTAACGTTCGCCTCGGATTAGTCACGTGGTGATCTCGTGCTAATTTGACTGAGACTCATAGGTGGTCAAATCATCCACTCATAACAATAATAAAGAACACTATACAACTCTCCCACCTGTGAAGTCTCATACTCACCTAGGCAACCTCTATCTACTCAGGTCGTCCCTAGACTACACCAGTAGCTACTGTGAACAACAGGCCCTAATGGCCAACATCACTAATATACATAAATACATATATAGGCCCATCAGACCGTCAATCACAATAATATCACAATCCAGCTCACAAGGTCGTGCCATCAATATAAATCAGTATCAAAGCAAACTATATAAAAATCTAGCTCAACAGCCATCTTTCCTATACATCACAAGTATACCAACATAAGACAAACATAAAACCCGGCTCATTGATCGTATAAATATACAAAATACATAGAAAGCTGGCCCATTGGCCCATCCTCATATATATATATATATATATATATATATAAATCACAAAATATAGCCCACTGGCTGTAACATCATTTAAAACATATAGAAAATCCAGCCCACTGATCGTATTCATATTAAAGCATAACATATTATAAAAACTGGTTCAATGGCCATCATTTGTATCAAAACATAACATTTTTAAAAACAGGCTCAAAAGCCATTAATCATATAATACATATATTTTGACAATTCAAATAAAACCATTTTTGGGCTCAACGGCCATAAAATAAATAGACAAGTTCAACATATTGTTAAACAGATAAATATAAGCATTAAAATCATTTTAAATTATTAAAAACATAAAGATATCCACTCACAGGTTAGGGAGGGTACGCACTCCCTAAAGGTCCTCACTCGGATCGGATTCTGGATCCTCACGATCAAAACCTAAACACATAAACAAATATCGGGATTCCATTAGCACACGTATGACCATTCAAACTCATCCAACACACACTCAGGTCAACTCTAGAACGATCGTCCTGCCACTAATCTCGCCTAACCAATACGCTTTTCGGTTCTTCGATCGGTTAACCAATCTAACCTTAAAATTTTATCAATCCAGAGCCTAAATATCCTCAAACTGAAATATCCCGTATTTTGGAGTAAGGATAT
>JAVXUL010149413.1:0-14212 GCA_035590515.1 Trichilia minutiflora
CGATTTTATTAATTTATAAAAATATTTTAAATATTTTATTATTTATATATTATTAAAAATTCTGTTTTTATATTTTGATTTTTAAAATAAAAAACGATTTTAATTAAAATCGTGATTTTGATAACCTTGTTAATGATTAATAAATAATGTAGCCCTGTAAGAGGGATAAGTGAGATTTCTCTAAAACTCTTTCGTAACCTAAAATTATTTCAAACATTAGGTAAAGTTTCTGAAAATAACCAATTATATGTTTTTGTGCCTTATTCTTGGCTCGGCTCGGTTAAGTTCAGCTTGCTTTGGCTTTCTTTGTTGATTCATTCTGGTCCCGCGTGTAACCTACGAACACAAGAAAAGAACCCACTCAGAGGCTTTCTCTGAAACACACAGAGACACGAACATGTTGCAGACACCAAATACAGCATACAAAACGAAAATAAATCCTAAAGACAAACAAAACCCAAGATTACTGAATCCATAAACCCACCTAAACTCACTTTATTGATTCCTAATTGTTCAATTCCGGAGAGATCTTGCCCTTCTACAAATGCCCGTCTTCTTTGTGGCGGACAAGGTAATAATCTCTCACTTTACATTTATCATCACTTCATACCTCTCTTGGTTCACTTCAATTTCATGTTTTTCGTTTGAGGCTTTGTTCACATTCATCCTTTTTTGAGCTATTCATAGATACCCATTCAGGAATCTAAAAAATGGGTTGTTATTCCTTTGATTCTATGAGCTTCTTTAAAGTTTTTTTTTCTCAATTTTGATAATTTTTCTGTATTCTTTTTGTTTTTACAGTGAAATTAGTGGTTTTGCTATTGATACTGGACATATGCTAAGTTTTTTTTTTTTAAAATATTTCTAGGGTTTCATTGGAGCACAATCAGTAACTTCTTCAATATGAAAAATTTGGACTGATTAGGGTTTTGTTATAGGACAGATTGTGCTCGGATTTGTATTAGAATGGGCATCAGTTGGGATCTTTGGAGAGATTGGAGTGGTGTGTGTGACTGTTTTAGGATTGAACTTGCCAGCTTTGAAGAAGCTTAGAAGCAGGCTGATTGAACTGTGGAGCTTTGTTTCTTTGATAATGGAAGAGGATTGCATATACAGAATCGTGTAGAGATTGAACAAGAATTTGGGAAGCTCAGTGGTATTAACAAAACCGTATCTTGGTTTGCAGCAATTTTTTATGTGCTTATCTTCGCCAGGGGATGGTTTTTGTTTTAGGGTTTGGTTATAGGGAGGAGCTTATGGTTCTTTATTGGTCCAGAAGACAACATAGAAGATTAGATTGTGCTGGTCTTTTTTTGTTTCTCAAGAAGCCATTTGGATTGACATAGTTTGAGCAAATTTACTGACCAAAGAGCAGTTTTTGAGCTGTCTTCATAACTGTACTTTATCAAGCTGGTGTGGTCTGATATTATTAATAGGGTGATTAAGTGGGCAGTGGTGAGCATTTGCATTTTGAAGTTATATTTCAGTAAAATCTGCTTGACTTGTGTGTTCATTTCAAGTAAAGGAAGCTAAAAGTTGGTGGGGTTCGAAATTTGTGGCCATTGGTGTGACTGGGGAGTTCATGGAGGATTATTGAAGCTGGAAATGAATGCGGGGACATGGTGCATGGACAGGAGCATAGTTATTGGTCCGTTCCTTTGTCGGAACAGCACTACTGGAGAGTAATTCAAGCACTTTTGTTTGTGGAAGGCATTTGTGTTCTGTATTCCGGGTTTCTGTGCAATGTCGCGTTGCTTTCCATTTCCGCCACCAGGATATGAGAAGAAGGCTAGGATTGATGATCCGGACTTACTAAAAAAGGTGAATACACTATTCACATATTCAATTCGATGATGGCATTTTATGAGATTTTAAATAACTTCTTAAAGTAAAAATATCTTACATCGAGTTTCATGTATTACATAAATTTCTGTATATGATAAGGGTATAAACAATGTTATTTGTTGATTAATTGGAATGCATTAATGATTAACTGAATTAATTGATCTGCTGTATGGTTAAATTCAATGTTACTTGATTACTATTCTCGGAGAAAACAGTTTGGATCAAAGTTTGGTTGCTAGTAGAGATAGTATTGGTTGAAACAGCGGAGTAGCTGCTGCCTAATGTAGATGGTTAGGATTTGAAACTTCTTAATGATTCGTTCATGACCCTGTTGTTTACTCTTCAAGTCTCTTTGGCGCTAAAGTTGGGAGCTGCAATTTTGCAGGCACTAAAGTTAGGAAAGTATTAAAAGGAACCTTTTACACAAGAATTGCTTTCTTGCTGTGTAGATGCAAATTAATTTTAGTATCTTTTCATGTACAAATGAGACACATGATTCTGGTAATCTTTTACACGAGATATCCAGTTTCTCCTTATTCTGATTCTGAATGAAGGTCCCTATCGTTAGTGAGCACCTGTATGAATCAGCGCAATAAACTGTAGCAAAGAAAGCTCATGGTCTGATTCAGTAAAGGCAAAGTTGAATATTTTTCTTTAAGTTCAAAAATAAAATTCTGTATATGCACAGATCCTCATCTTCTCATTTGCAACAGAACATTGATTCATTCTCCAAAACTGACAGTGAATGATCATGGGATATGGACCCCGGGCAATATTAGTCTTTGATGTTCTCATGCTTCATGGTCCATTTTTAATTTGCATTCTAAGTTATCTTGCTGAGTTGTGTTAAAATCAAAATTATCTGTCTGGTTGCTTTTGGAGTCAACTAAAGATGCCTGGTTGGATCTCTGCTTCATAAAAAAGTCTACTGTCTGCTGAATACAGCTAATCTTATTATCATCTATTCCTTCCTTTCTACTATAAAAGAGTCATGTGGGGGTACTCCCATTATAGTAATTGGCTACTAGGAAGTGGAGACATGAAAAATAGGATGAGAAAAATTGAGGTATATTTACAAGTTGCAGCATTGGGTGGCCTGACATTTTTGCATTTAGAAAGTTCAAACGATTAATCTTTCATCTTAGAAGACGGTAGATGTTATTTTTTGAAAAGTAGTTTATAATTGTGTGGTTGTAAATTGAAAACAGAAGATAATTTATAAGTGAAATGTCTGACATTAACTCTCAAAATTATTTGCCTTAATTGAGACCCCAGGACTTCTGAAGCATAAAATGAATCAGCTTCTTTGCAAAGTTTTCAATTTGATAATTTCTTTCAGTATCCCTCATATACATATTACTGTGTCCTGTTTATTGCTATTTTTTTGGTAACAGTCATATGCTGGGAATATCACCTTAGGGTCCTATATAATTGTTAAAGAAAGAAAAGAATTGTTATATTATTCAGACTTTTTCTGAGGTGGTGTAACCTGAGAGGGTAGCGTAACTTGAGAGGGTAGGGAAGGCTTATGGGTATCGTAATTTTGCTCACAAAGCTCAGAATTCTCTTTCCATTATTAGGATGAAGATGGACCAATATAATTTAGGAGAATATCTAAAATTTAACTCATCATTACCACTCCTATATTGGTTGATCGACATATTAAATTTTTATTGTTGCAACCTCATATATCATGACAATACTAGTGAAGTTCTTGCAAGCTTCATAAATGGCTTAATCTCATTGCTCTAATGGTGCCTTAAATATGATCCAATTTGGAGCTGAATGTTAATTGACTTTCAAGGGGTAAGGCAGGCATGTCTTATTGATTCATGTTCTAACAAAGAGAAATGGTATACCCTATAGTGTACCCATTGTGTGAGAGAAATTGGAGGTTTAATGTGGCTGTGTGATTTTAGCCACCTTTATGAGCTCTCTAGTTTATGATGAGAAATTTTTTATCTTTGTCCATAAACAGAGGTCAAAGATCGAACTACGTAGTTTGTTTTGTTCTCTATTTGATCTCTTTTTCGACAAATTAGTGTTATCTAAGAAACATTTATGAAGTCTAAAGTGGTGAGCATTAGAAAGGACTTTTGACGCAACGTGTAGCGTGTTTATATGATTCTAACACAATATTGAAACTCAAAAACTTTAGAATCCACCAAGCAAAATTATGAAAATCCTAAAGTTTAGGGAAAAATTTTATTATTCAAGTAAAAGTTTTCTAAAACAATAATTAACCTTCAAATCCTAAATCCTAAGATTAAAACCCTTTTATACTAACAAATTAGGGTTAAACCTAAGCATAGCCAAAGCAAACTTGTTCTTAAAATTAAATTAAAACAAAATACAAAAAGGATAAAAATGTAAATTTGGAGAGAAAAGTAAACATAAGTTTATTAAATGCCTCGTGTCATTTTACTTTTCCTTTGCTTTTCCATACTTATATGCACGTCCACGTCAATTTCCCCCACTTGGAAAGAGCTCGTTCTCGAGTTGTTTTCGCTTTTTTAATAGATTTTCTTTTGAGTGTCATAGTACGGAAATAGATAGGCCATATTAAAGGTGCGAGAAATACCCATAGTGTCTGGAAGATTTATCACACATGCATTATCATTAATCCTCTTCAACACTTGGTATGATCCATACTTCTTTGGTTGAAGCTTGCTGTAGGTGCTTATTGAAAACCTCTCCTTTGACAAGAAAATCATCACCATGTCTCTTTCTTCAAATACCCTTATCTTTGTATGTTTGTAGGCGACTTTCTTATATTTTACATTTGTCGCTTCTAACCTTTCTTTAACTTCTCGTTGAACCCCTTAGATATCTTTAGTTATGTGTTGTGCTGTGGTGTTCTTCGGATGCTCTCTCGATAGTTAAGCTAAGTCAATGGCATGCCTTGAGACTCTTTGATAGACTATCAAAAATTGTTAAACTGGTAGCACTGTGAACCGCATTGTTGTAAGTAAACTCTCAACTTGAGCTAGTGCGAAATCCCATTGTCTCAGTATGTCTCTACAAATACTCCGAATCATATTCCCTAACGTTCTATTCATATATTCCGTTTGTTTATTGGTTTGTAGATGTGCTATACTACTAAATTTGAGCGATGCATCAAACAACTTCTTCAATGTTATCCAAAAGTGGCTCAAGAATCGTGTGTCACAGTTGGACATTAAAGTCACACCTTATGTAATCGAACAATCTCTCAAAAAAATAGCTTAACAACACTATTAGCATCTGTTGTCTTCTGGCATGGGATGAAATGTGCTATCTTCGAGAATCTATCAATTACCACAAACACCGAATTCATACCCCGTTGTGTGCGAGAAAGATCAAGTACGAAATCTATAGAAAGGTCCTCTTAAATATCCTTTGACACTGGCAATGGCATGTACAATCTCGTATTCTGCATTTGTCCCTTCAAGACTTGACAAGAATGACACCGCTTGATGAAATACTTTACATCTCCCCTCATGCTAGGCCAATAGTATCGTTTTCTTCAAAGCATCAAATGTCTTATCCTGGCTTAAGTATGTAGTCGATCTACCTCCATGCAAATCTCGAATAAGCTTTTCCCGTAATGAAGTTTGTGGGATGGAAAGTTGATTCCTTTGCATCAGGTACCCTCATGAATGTGAAAATCCTTGGAAACTTGATGATTCTTTACCTTTGCCAACACTTTGCCAAAATCTAAATCATCCTTATACAACCCCTTCATTTCTTCAAACCCAATTATTTCCCTTCTCAAGATTTCCATCAAGGTTGCCCTTCGACTCAATGCATCCATTACCTTATTTTGTACCTTGGTTTTATGGACTACTTTAAAAGGAAATTTTTGCAAAAATGTTGACTATCGAGCATGCATGTCGTTGCTAATTCTCTTTTGACTATTAAGAAACTTCAAAGCTTGATGGTTGGAGTATAGAACGAAGTCTTTGTCTATAAGATAGTGCTTTTAATGCCTCAATGTCCGTACAATCGCATAGAACTCTTTCTCATATGTTAACCATTGTTGTCGGATATCATTAAGCTTCTCACTAAAATAAGCGATGAGTTGTTTCTCTTGAGAAATATTATCCCGATATCTATCTCACATGCATTGCATTCTACTTCAAATAGCTTTTCAAAACTTGGCAAGGCTAGTAAAGGTGCCGTGCAAAGTTTCTCTTTAATCAAAGCAAAGGTAACATCGGTTTTCTTCTCCAATTGAATTTCCCTTTCTTCAAATACTCAGTGATTGGCACCATAATGTTACTAAAATCTCTAATAAATCGCCTATAAAATGTAGCTAAACCATGAAAACTTCTCACCTCACTCACATTTTTTGGTGTCGGCCACTCACTAATTGCCTCGAACTTTCTTCTCATCAACTTAAATTCCCTTAGAGTTAATCACATATTCTAAAAATAATAGTCTATCCGTCATGAAACTATACTTCTTGAGATTTAAAAACAATTTATTCTCTCTCAACACCGTCAACACCTCATACAAGTGATCCAAATGCTCACTAGTGGTTTTACTATAAATAAGATATCGTTAAAGTACACTACAAATTTTTCGATGAATGGCTTGAGCACTTGATTCATAAGCATTATAGAAGTACTTGGCAGGTTGCTCAACCCAAAAGGGATGACTAGCCACTCATATAAGCCATCTCTCATCTTAAAAGCTGTTTTTTATTCATCCTTGGGTCAAATGAGAATTTGATGATACCCACTTCGTAGGTCAATTTTGGAAAACAACGTCGTTCCATGTAATTGATCTAGTATGTCATCTAATCTCAGGATTGGAAACTTGTATCCAACGGTGATCTTGTTAATGGCTCGACTATCCACACACATGCGCCAACTTTCAACCTTTTTTGGTGTTAACAACATTAGTACGACACATGGACTCGTACTCTCCCGAATAAGTTCTTTCTCTAATAATTCTTCTACCTTGTTCTTAGGACTCATACGGTAATGGGGTAGATTTGGTAAACTTGCTTTTGGTATCAAATATATATGATGTTGGATGTCCTTTATTAGTGGTAAACCATTTGATAGGTCTTCCGGTGTGATCTCTTCGAACTTGGCTAACAAAGGTTTGATCAGCTCAGAAACTTCTTCTATTTCCCCTCTTGAGATTGATCTTTCACAATCATCAAATGAATCTCCTTAGTTTTCTTTAACTCGTGTTGAAACTCATTTCCCGATAAAGTGACCGTCAAAAAAGTTTTATCCTCCACTTCAGCGGCCTTAGATTTTGTCTTCTTAGTCAATGGTATCAAGGTATAACGAACACTCCCACATTGTAATCGATACACATTATCCTTCCTGTTGCTACCGGGGAAGCCCATTCAAACTCTGGGGAGAGCATACTTAGACCCAATGAGTTAACACATTCGTGGATTTGGACACCACTTCCAACTCAAAACTTTAAGGCATTGGGTCTATAGGTCCATTTCACTTATGTATTACTCATTTTCCTTGTAACTTTCTAATATGAGGCTTTTTCACTTCACACACTCACACTTGATATTCTAACAATCCCCCCCTCTAGTGTGAGTCTCTTTCACATTGGGCTTGGGCTTTTACTTGCTTCCCTTAAACGGAAGCCTTTTTTTTTTTTATTCAAGTATCATGGTATTTTCAAGAGCCCATACTCCTACCAAGTTCACCCGCTTATCTCGGAGTCTACGCCTGTCAATGCTCCATTGATAGTCATGTGAGAGGCGAACGTGCTTTTTTTCTCCAAGAACCGCACCTTACAACTTCACCTTGGATTAGCTCATTCTCTTTGGGTCATCTTACTTGGGAGTCCATAGTTCTTTTATCATTCTTCATGGCGACAACAACCACGAGAATACACCTATACCACTGTCTTTATACTTGGGTTCCTTCCAAACCATCGGCTCTGATACCACTTGTTGCGACTGGGGAAGCCCATCTAAATTCCGGGGAGCACATACTTGGGCCAAATGAGTTAACACATTCATGGATTTGGACACCGCTTTCTACCTAAAACCTTAAGGCATTGGGTCTGTGGGAAAATTCTACTTATATATTACTCATTTGTCTTGTAACTTTTCAATGCGGGACTTTTTCACTTCACACACTCACACTGGATATTTTAACACTTCACCAAATGCTTGGCATCGGAATAAAATTGCCAAGGTTTCTCAAGTAATATATGGCAAGCATGCATGTCAACAACATTACAATGCACTTCATTTTGATACCTCTTCGTTACTTTAATGTCTCCACCAGATTTAATCCACCCAATTGCGTATGAGTTTGGGTGCTTCTCCATCTCTAAATTCAATCTCCTAATTGTCTCTCATCCAATGATATTTTCTTGACTTCCACTATCAATGATGACATCAAAGAGTTGGGTTTGTACTCGGCATTTTGTGCGAAATAGTTTATGTCGTTGGCTTATCCCCTTTTGCTTCGATGCTAGCATTATCCATCTCACTACATAATCTTGTTCATGCTCTTCTTCCTCATATCCACCTCTCCTTGTTCATGAATAAACGCATTTCTCTCAACCTCAAAAGTTTCGGAGACATGCTAATTCATAGGTGGTTTGGATAGCTCAACTTGAATTTCGGGTTTACTAATGTAAGATTTGGGTAATTGTTCAAAAGACACTTCCAACTTTTGATCCTAATGACATTTTCGAAATTGTAGAAACGCGTATTGCTCATAATCAGATGACAAGAGTTTGGCCTGCAACATTTGTCGCTCCCTACACCAAATATATATAGGTGCTCCCTACACCAAGTATATATAGGTGCTCTACCCTTTCTCCATCGGTTTTCTTGCACTCTATCCCACCAAATAGCAGTTCTTCCTTTTCAGCTATATGCAACTAATTTCACTTATCTTTCCTCGTGAATATTCATGTACTCAAAGAAGATTGAAACTCAAAAACCTTGGAATCCACTAAGCAAAATTATGAAAACCATAAAGTTTAGGGGAAGATTCTATTATTTAAGCACAAGTTCTCTAAAATAATATTTAACCTTCATGTCCTAAATCCTAAGATTAGAGTCCCTTTTATACTAACAAATTAGGGTTAAATATAAGTATAATTAAAGTAAATTTGTCCTTAAATTTAAATTAAAAAAAAATACAAAGAAGGATAAAGATGTAAATTTGGAGAGAAAAATAAAAGTAAACTTGAGTTTACTAAACAACTTGTATCATTTTACTTTTCCCTTGCTATTCCATACTTCCATGCATGTCCATGTCAACTTTGGTCTCCATTTCCATATAGGGAACAAATTTTGATGCAATATCTTCTACTATGCATTGCTTTGTAGCTAATGTTATGTTGATTTATCAATGCTTCAGAGTATTACCTGAAAGATTACTATCAAGTTAGTTTTTCTTTTTAGAATCTTTGCTAGCTAGGAAAGAGTTTTACTTGCTTGCTGTTACAGATTCATACTTATAATTCTAACAAAGAGTGTTAATTTGATTTTGTCAAATTTATATTGCATTCAAAATTAGAAATAAATAATATGGTCTATGTTGATTACCCTTCCATTTGGGAAGCATGGTTTCTGCAATTATTGAGTTTAGACTTTCTTTAATCCTAGAATCTGAATTTGCCCCTTTGTGGAACTTCTCGCGAGAAGCACAATCATGGGCAACCAAAATTTGTGCAATATTTCCAGTACATTTCAGGGTAAAGATTCAAATGGAGGAACATTTCTTGTTAACTCAAGTGTATCAAAATTATTGGTATGCAGTAATCCTTAACTTTTACTGGTTACTTCATAAAATTTTCTCTTTAAGTTGGTGACATATAACATCATATAGATTTTTCAAGGCTTAGAATTCATAAAGAGGGTTTTTTCCCTATTTATGTTGGACTAGAATTTCTATTTTTCCCTATTTCTCTATTTTTAAATATTACGTTGACTGTGGATGGTATGGCTTGTTTTCTGGGAACTGCCATGGTGCAGATGCTAAGTCATTAATCTGTCTCCTACCCTGCTTGTAGTAGACCTTCTTCTAGTTGAGTTATATTATATGGAACTATTGTTTTTCTTAGGTTTTGTGCTATTTTATGGGAAGAAACTAAAAGGTTATGTTGTGAAAACTCTTTATCTGCTTACTGGATTTAACTTGGGCTTTTGGGATTGTTGTGTTGAAAGCACAACAATTATAGTGTTTGGTAAATGCTCCCTTTTATACAGCAGCTAACCCTCCTAGTTAACATCTAGGGTTTTATCCTGCTGTGGCTATGATTTAAAAATGGTAGAACTTCAATCCCAAAGATATCTTTAGTTCCATAAAATTGACTGGTTTATCTTTTTGTTGAATGGTCTTAACTTTCGTCATAATTTTCAGGAGAAGCAGAGAGAGAAGAAGCATAGGAAGGAGAAGGTCAAAGAGAAGAAAGAAAGTAAAGAAAAAAAGGATAAAGATAGAAGTGATGAAAAATACAAGGAAAAGAAAGACAAAAAGGAAAAACACCGGGATAAAAAGAAGGAGAAGGAAAGGGATAAAAATAAGGATAAAGGCAGCAACGCTGATGAGAAGAGACCTTCTCGGAAATTGGAGGATCATGATGGAGACAAAACCTCAAATGAGAAAAAATTTCCTGAGAAGTCCGATGTTCACAATGGAGAGAAATTTTCTCAGAAGAAGGAAAAGGGCAAAGATAGAAGTAGTTACTCTGGTGACAAAAAAGTTGCTGGGAAACTTTCAGGTTACAGCTTGGGGAAGCTTGGTCAGAACAGTTATCTGGCTGGAGATACCAAGGATTCTAAGTTCCTGCAAGGACTGGCAAATAGAGTCAGAGATGATGATAGGAACCACTTGGTTGAGAAGTTTGTTGCTACAGAGCAGAAAAGGGATGAGGACATTGTTAGATTGGTGGCCAAGGCTACTGGCAGTTTGGATGAAGGAAAGCGAAAGAAGGATAAGAAAGGTGATGATAGAAAGTTGGATGAACAAGGTGTCAGAGATGAGCCGAGATTTCTGGGTAATATCACGGTTCAAACAAGAGCTGAAGGAATGCCCAGATCACTGGAGAAAGATGGTGAAAGCAGGACTGAAGGTAAAGAAAAGATCAAACAGAAAGAAGGGGATGATAGGCGTGGGGATAAACACAAGCACAAGGATAGGGAGCAAAATGATCAAGGGAAGGAGAAAGAGAAGAAAAAGGAGAAAGAGATGATGAAAAGTGAACATAAGACCTTAGAGAAGGATAAATTGAAAGACAGGAACAAGGATGATATCGTAGGCATCCATAATACGGAGACCTTACATCCTCCAAACGACATTGATAAGAATGATATTAGAGAGGGAAATTTCCGGAAAAGGAAGGACTTTGAGACTAATGGATTTTGTCACGGTGAGTTCTATTATAAAATGAAACATATTGGTATTGCAGCTCTCCTCCTGGTGGGTAAAATTATGAAATGAAACATATTTATATTGAAGCTCACCACCCACCCATATGAAAAGAGGAAAAATATGAAATACCAAAGGGGTGGTAGGAATGATTAGATGATCTGGTACAGATCTACCATTCTATTGGAACTTGTGTGTATTTTTCATGACCTCAGCAACCTTAGCTTGAATCTAAAATTTCTATTTATTTATTTACAGTATTTAGTAATTTACTTTAACTAGTATGTTCAAAATAAATATTATTGTTAATACTGTTTCTGCTTTCTTTTCTATCTTTCTTACAGCAAATGACAAAAAGCCCAATAAGTTAACAAGACCCTCATCTTCCTCGCATCCATTGATGCAGACCGATAGGGTTCCAAGACCCACAGCCTCATCACATCCTGTGATGGAGACCAACAAATCGTTGAGACCCATTTTGTCTTCTCATTCATTAATGGGGAATGGAAGGATTTCGGAACCTGGCCAAACTTCTGGCCCGTCTACTTCAGATGACCACAGGGAAGCTGGTAATCTTAAGGCAGATAGTAAAGAATGCAGGGTAAATGGCATAATCATATCTCAGCCATTGTCTGTCTCGACAACAAAGCCTCAGTTAACGACTGCACAAGCTGATCAAATGGTTGAGGTCTCTATGAAACCACTCCATCCAGATACCAAGTACATAAGTCAGGTGCTCTCAATTCCCAAAGTGGAAGAATGGTCTGATTTTGATGACCAAGAATGGCTATTTCACAGCAACAATCCTCATTTAAAGAAGCCCGATTTGGGATCTTTAAGGAATGATGAGATGCCATATGTATGGGCAGAATCAATGAGGATAGAGTCTGCTGATGTTTGTGCTCTGCCATATGTTATTCCCTATTGATTAGTTCACACATGAGCATGGTTCATTCTTTTTACTCGAATTGGGTACGATCCCCAATATGAGCACATTGTGGGAAAGTGACACGGGAGCATAGTTCGTTCTTTTTAAACGATTTGGGTATAATTGACAATACGAGCACTTCGAAGGAAAGTGTCGTAGCATCTGGGACAGGGATATAACTGTTCAATGTTTTTGCTGCATTCTTCATCCAAACGATAATGTCATACTTGTTGGTTGCATCAAGTGCGTGATTGCAGGGCTATCGGAATTCTGATTTTTGTTCGTGGGGAGGCAGCTAATTCATTCAAAATGGAAATTCTATAAAGGCAGCTCTGACTGAGGTTTCAAGAGAAGGGAGAAGCTTGTGCCATTTTGATTTTCTTTGATTATAACGTGAGAATCTCTTTCTAATTGGGAATGTAAGAGAAACTAGCTGTGGTCTTTCCGCCTCCGCCGCAAATTTTGATTTGTAACATAGAACACTGTTATTTAGAAGAAAAATGTAAGATAGAGAGAAGGAAAAGTGGCTGCATTCAATTTATTAAACTTTTTGTAACTGTTGTTCATAATCCCATTACGTTTTTCTAATTTCTGTTGTGTATAAATTAATATGGTTTTCTCAAATTCAGCTTAGGATTGTGCTTGTGTTATTCTAATTTTTTTAAAATAGTCAACAGGTATTTGTTTGTTGGAATTGCCTACGATACAACACTTGTATTATCACATTTAAAAATTGAAAATTTTTACTGAAGATAATTTAAACTTTTAGTTTGAAAGGATGTGTTGTTACACCCATTGTATATTATTAGCCAAGGCCTTATTTATATAATATATAACTCTTACTACTGAGTTCTATTCTTAAATCTTAACATTGGTCAATATGTCAACCATGCTATGCCAGTCTCAATTTCAATTTTCTTATAAATATAAATTTTGAATATCAACTAATTTTTGATGCAAATAATAGTACTTATTTTAAATTATTTTTTTTTAAAAAAATATAATAACATAATGATACGATACAAACACATTGATATTTAACTATTTTATTTGATATTGGGCAATTAACACAAAATAAGTGATCATAATGACAAGAACTGATCATAAGGACCATGAACCCTTTTCCCAGATCCAATTTTCTTTGTTTCTTGAGTATGGAGACAATCAGTTGCTTATTGACCATACAAACCTCTCAATTGGACTGTAAATAGAAAGCTTTGTTTTAGTTATTTTTCTTTCATGTTATTTATGGAGGATTTGATCAATACTGAATGCTTACTTTCCTATTCAAATAATATTTTCTTCATAGAATTTTAATTGAATTAAATATTTATTACTGAACGAAATGGTTTTCATCTCTTGATTAAAAATTGGTAATAAGTTTTAGAAAAGAGAGGTCGTGGTCCAGTATAGTATGATTAAATCATGTCATCAAATTAATCAAAAAAGAAATTCTTTAAATATATAATAAGATTGATCACATAATTTAGGCATTGATTCCGTATGATCATCACCATTTCCAGAACTCAGGTAGCCGTGAATATGAATTACCTGCAACCAATAGAAACCAATGGTATTTAAATGTTATTAAGAACAAGGTGTGAAATTTCTACGAAAAATTGAAAAAGTATCCAAAGATGCTTCGACAAACCTTTTGCTGCACTTGCTTTTATGTCTTCGTTACTCAAAGAGTTAGCTGCTCCATGCTCATAGCATTTCTCGATGTTCTTTGACCTGACCCATCTTCCTGTTCTTCGTACGGATTCGCCCTATAATTAGAACTTGCCTCTTCATTATACGAAGCACCTGGTCTTTCGGTAAGGAATTGTTCCCAAAATACATCATTGACTCGACCAGTAGCAGCTGCAGGACCTGGATTGTTGTTTGGGGGCTCTTGAGAAGATGATAGAGAGGCATCCTCATTACCCAGATTCCTGTTATAAGGAAACAATCTAGGGTCGGAGGATTCCTTATCATTAGGATTATAGCTCAATTCTGTAGCTTCGGCCAGATCATTACTTGGTATGGGCACCCTCGATGAGTAAAGATCTTTATTGACTTGAAGAGGTGAAGATGACAGAGT
>JAVXUL010149424.1:0-14211 GCA_035590515.1 Trichilia minutiflora
GAGTTAGAGCAAATGGATGTGAGGACAGCTTTCTTGCATGGAACACTTGAAGAAGAGATCTATATGAGGCAGCCTAGGTGCTTTGAGAAGAAAGGAAGTGAACAAATGGTTTGCTTGCTGAAAAAGTCCATTTATGGACTCAAGCAATCCCCTAGACAATGGAACATAAAGTTTGATGGCTTTATGAGAGGAATAGGATACAAGAGGAGTGAGTATGACCATTGTGTTTATTTTCAAGGTGGAGGCTCAAGTGCACTGGTGGTGTTGCTGATCTATGTAGATGACATGCTTCTTGCAAGTGAAAGCATGGAGAAAATACTTGAATTGAAGAAGTTGTTATCCACAGAATTTGAGATGAAAGACCTTGGTAAAGCAAGCAAAATTCTGGGAGTAAACATAACCAGAAACAGAACTGAGGGTTGGCTGAGAATGAGCCAAGAGAAATACTTGCTGAAGGTGCTCCAAAAGTTCAGAATGGAGTCTTCCAAACCTGTATCAACTCCATTAGCATCCCATTTCAAGCTAAGCAAGGATCAGAGTCCCAAGACTGATCTGAAAAGGCAGGAAATGAGTAAAGTTCCCTATACAACTGCTGTGGGGTGCATTATGTATGCTGTTGTGTGTACAAGGCCTGACCTAACATATGCACTAAGTGTAATCAGCAGGTATATGGCTAATCCGGGGAGATCACATTGGGCTGCTGTGAAGTGGGTGCTGAGATACATTAAGGGAAGAATTACTTGCTGTTTGTGCTACAAAAGATGGACATCTGAAGCTGATGAAGGAGTCCTAGGCTATGTTGATGCAGACTTTGCTGCAGACATGGACAGGAGGAGATCCTTGACTGGATTTGTATTCATGGTGAAGGATTGTGTTATAAATTGGAAATCAACACTTCAACAAGTTGTGGCTTTGTCCACAACTGAAGCAGAATACATGGCATTGGTGGAGGCAATAAAAGAAGCTCTATGGCTGCAAGGATTTGTCACTGAAGTTGCTGGAAGAAGCTGCAGCAAGCCTGTGATTTTGTGTGATAATCAAAGCACAATTCACCTAGCTAAGCATCAAATGTTTCATGATCGAACGAAACATATTGATGTCAGGTTTCACTTCATTCGAGATGTGGTTGCTAAAGGAGATGTAGTGATTCAGAAGGTAAAAACAGAAGACAATGCAGCTGATGTGTTGACAAAGGTGTTGACAGTGAGTGCATTTAAACATTGCCTAGATTTGATGCATTTTGAGCACTTGAATTGGTAAGGTTTTCAAACTCAATTCATGTAGCTTAAGGAGAAGAAGAAGGTAAGATTTGATGGCTGTGTTTAGCTGGGAAACAGATAGTGAAGATTGAATTAACTTTGGAAGCAAGGTGGAGATTGTTAAGTATGCTTCAAAAGTTAGCTTAAATTTTGTGGACCCAATTGCAATGAATTGTGGACTTGTTTGCAAGGTTTACAGAATAATTCATTAAGGGCAATTTAGACTTTGCACGGGAAATTGCTGTTAAAGTTGTTATTGCTTGGTTTTAAAAGGCAGCAGTTCGTGTATGTTTCCAGTAGAGAGAAAGAGAGAAATTTATGGTTTTTGTAAATCAAATTTTGGAGAATAAAGTTTCTTCTTCTTGGAATTTCTTGATTTTCTTCTCTTCTTTGATCTTTCTTGTTTCTTTGGTTTTCTATTTTCGTGCAAATCAAGAGCTGTATATTTCTTGTGTGTATTACTGTTCTTTACTGGTTTGTGTATGTCCTGGAAGCAGACATTGCAGTGTTTGATTGCAGGATCCTGGCGTTTTTTTTTTCTTCGACAGAGGGAAGGTTTTCAATAAGAAGAATATGTATTAATCAAGATTTTTCAAAGAATATAAGAACAAGTATGATTTCTTAGAGCAATCACACTTTCTCTTAACCTATCTTGAGCTCATAAGTCTTTATACTAGCCATAGCATGCCTCTAAAAAGCTTTCTCTCAACTCTGGGAATGTTTCTCTTCTTTCCACTTTGGGTTTTCTCTAAAACTTAGGAAAACATCTCATATTTATAAATAAGCTAAACTTCTCCTAAAATCCTTAAGAAATTTGAAGTTTACAAGTAACAGGACTTAATAATTCTAACCCTAGACTAATCATAACTTAACTAGAAAAGCTAAATTTTTTTGTCGAGACCCTAGAAAATATTCAACACCTATCAAATTCAAGTCTGGCACTGTTCGAGTATGAGCTAAAACATAAGAAGGTGATCGATCTTGAAATCAGTGCCAAGACCAGTTATCCTCTTATGTTTTGGCTCATGTTTGAATAGCATTGGACTTGAATTAGACAGACACTAGATCCTTTTAGAGTCCCAAACAAGAAAAGTTAGGATTGGTCTAGGGTTAGGATTACTGAGTTCTATTATTTGTAAATTTTAGATTTTTTAAAATTTTTAAGAGAGGTTTAGCTTATATATAAAAATAGAATGTTTTCCTAAGTTTTAGAGAGAACCTAGAGTGGGTAAAAGAGAGACATTCTTAGAGTTGAGAGAAAGCTTTTAAGAAGCATGCTAGAGCCGGTAGAAAGACTTGTGAGCTTGAGTTAAGGTAAGAGAAAGTGTGATTATTTTAAGAAACTATATTTGTTATTGTGTTCTTTAAAATCTCTTGATTAATATATATTCTTCTTCTTTGAATTCTAATGTTCTCTTGTGATTTGAATATTTATTTGGTGGATTAGTTTGTCCTGTGTTCTTCCTTAAATTACTTTCAAAGGTTATTTTCGATCCTAGTCAAGAAATTTCATTGAGGTTTTTCAGTTCATATAAATAGTATTAAGGCACTTGATTTTTTCTGCAATTGGTATTAGAGCTAAGTTGAACAAATAAAAGAGACAAAGAATGGGGATAGCTAAGTTTACTATTGAAAAAAATTTTTGGAATGAGGATTTTAATCTCTAGAAGACGAAGATGTGAGCCTTGTTTGAGCATGAAGGCTTGGATTCAGCACTTGATGAACAAAAGCTGAAAAGATAGTTCAAAAAATCCAAAAAAAAACAAGAATTGCTCTAATCTTGTCCTTATCTAACAAGGTTTTAAGAGAAGTCTCAAAGAAAACTAGAGCAAGGGGGATTTCGTTAAAACTAAAGGACAGATGTATGGTAAAGTATACGACAAAAAGGTTATACATGAAGAAAAAGATGTATGCTTTTCAAATATATAAAGAAAGATTGGTAGAAGAACAACTTGACAGGTTTAACAAATTGATCTCAGATCTGAAGACGGTGGATGTAAAAGTAAAATATTAGAATCAAGTTCTTTTGGTACTAATATCACTTTCTTCCTCATTTAAGCACTTTTTAGACATCCTATTATATGGTAGGACTTCGTTGACTATGGATGATGTAAAAAATACGTTAAGCTTTATGGAGATGAATAGAAAAAATCAATTATAAGAAAGTACTTTGGGTGAAGGGCTGAATATAAAAGGGAGTATGATTATATGAGAATATAGGGGAAAAAACTATAAAGGCTAAGGTTTGAAGAGAAAAGTCTAAAGTGTTTTCACGGTTATAAATTGGGACACTTTAAAAAAGATTTTCTTGAGAAAAAAGACCAAGAAATTAAACAAAGAAGGAACCAAAATGACCGAGAGTGGCTAAAAAAAAGGTTGAATATGAGTGGAAAATTGAATCAATTAAAAAAATAGTGTAACTGCAAGAGTGTATGACTGAGATAAAGATTAAAAATGACAAATCAAGAAAAATAACTACTGAAAAGATTATAGTGGATATCTTGGCCAGGTTGGTGTCAACCAAGAAATTCACCCACTATTGTGAATTGCTTGGTATTTCAATTAATATATAAAGAATTAATTGAGAAAGGTTGTTAGAGGTAGAATCAAGGTATCAGTAGTAGGAAAGTTCAGTATAGTAGGGTTTAAGGTTTCCAATCTGAAAAAAAGAAGAAGAGTATTCAAGATTATAAAAATTGAATCAAGGTCGAGATTGTGAAGATGCTTCAAGTTTTTTCAAAAGAAGATTGAATTCAAGATAGGGGCTGAATATAGTATCAGACACAAGAGAAGCCACTTAAAGGAAGTAGCTAAATAATCAAAAGGTAAAAAATAAAACTTACACCGGTCTTGGTGTTAGCTTCTCTCTACCTTCTGCTTCTTTGGCTACTTTCTTTATGCTTCTGACTTATCTTATGTTCAGTGCTATATCCAGTGTTATGCCCCAACCCCATAATTGAGATACATGTTAATCATCGCGAATTTTAAAAATACATTCTATCGATTTATGATGCACCTCCAAAACATACAAGACCTTTAATCCATTTTTCAAAATATTTCTTTAATTTTTTTTAAAATCTATCTATATCAAATTTATAAAATATATGAAACATGTGTTTTCAAATATTCTTTACAATTCTCAAAAAGTAAATCATATTACAAATAATTTAAAACAGTCCCAATAGACACAAATAAAAAAACTATAAGTCGAGTTTAGGAATATACCTAAGTTTTCAAACCTTCATACAATCACCATAATCTGACACACTTAGTCAAACTTGGGTTACTTGATACAAAGTTGTGAGGGAAAGAGTGAACATCTAAATTACTTAAATCTCAACTACAAACTATTTCATAAAAATAAAACAATAATACATTACAAGCCATACTTAGCATTTTGGTTCTAATTTGTATTAGATATTTATACAAGTTGATATTTAATAGGTTCGTTTATCGAAATGATACACACAAATACACACACACACATACACATTCGTCAATATACAATTCTAAAACTAAGCTTGATAAATTCATATAAACTCTTTTATATAATCACCACATATGCGTCTATCCTTAAAATCAATTACAAAGATATACTGACTGAAAATTAATAATGATCTCATTATTATTAAACCATGTTAGGTCCCCTTGGCTTCCATCTCATATAAATCAATAAACATTTATGGCTTGGGACACATATTTTTACAAATGTATTTTTATCAATTAAAATAATCAATATTAAATTATCCCTTTCATAAAATATAAAATGATATGTAGTATGATTTCAATATATCAAAACTATTTTATAATAAAATAAATCAAATCAATATAATAAATTCATAATCGGCCTTTTGACCTAAATCATATAAATCACGTCACAAAATCATTCAAATTAATATATAGGTGTATATATGAGGCCATATTCATAAAATAAGGCCTAATTTACTAAGTCTGATCCGTAAGGCTATTAACTCCTACAATCTTGGCCATATAAATGATGGACCTCTAAAGCTTCATATTTATATCAATCCCAACATAAGCAGATTAAACAATCTTAACTATCACACCCATGCAGTTATGGGCTATAACATATATAACAATAAATATATTTTTAATTAATTAAAAGATTAATTCATCGTGACTATTGGATTTTACCCACCAATATTTTAGGCTATATAGTCAATCTTTACCTATAGTGTAATGATATCTAGACTATTGGATTTCACCTACCTTTATCTTAGATTGTATAGTTAATTCTCATTAATAGTGTAATGATATCAAGATTAATAGATTCTACCCACTGTTATTTCAAAATATATGATCAATCCTCACCTATAGTATAATAATATCAGGACTATTATATTCCACCCATCATTATTTTAAGTTGTATAGTTAATCCTTACCTATAATATAATGATATCAAGACTATTAAATTCACCCACCATTATTTCAAACTGTATAATCAATCCTCATTTATAGTGTAATAATATCAGGACTACTGGATTTCATCTATTACTATTTCATATTGTATGATCAATTCTCACCTATAGTTCAATGCTTTCAAATCATTGATTTGCAAGGCCATCAAATCAAGGTATACAACATAAAGTAAGTACACTGATCGTCAAAATCAGTCTAAAAAATATATAAAGTGGGTATACAAAGCCCTTATATATATATATTGTCTATGAAGGCATATAAGAGCATACAAATCATAAACATCGATGTGCATAGCCATTATCAAAATAACGAATCTCATATAAGACTTGGTTTTCTAGTCATATCATTGCAAACTAAACCTCATTATGATCATATCATGATAATATGAAATAACATCAATATTAAAGAACCTATAGGTCACCTCTGGCCTTACTCACAGATAAATAAAATAAACCATAATTCATATATTCAATAACTATAATCCTTAAGTGTAATTTAACATTTAACTAATATCATCACAAAAACTGAACAATGGCACTTCGATTATGGTTACATATAAACCCCTTATCATTATGTACAAGTCTATATCATATATATATATATTATCCATCATTAATCTATATCATAGTAACATAACTTAAATCTAACACAGTATGTCTATAATTGGATTCCTAACCTCAAACATATATAAATTAAACTATATTTAATAAAATATTAATCTCATTGACTCCTTAAATTTATACCACCAGCCATCTCAAGTCATACACGAGTTTATCCACATAGGGTGTCATGTCCCAATCCTAGAAATTGATCACGTGACAATCTTCATGAATATAAGAAATACATCCTATTTGTTATAATACACTTTAAGGGTACATAAGATGTTGACATATGAATATGAATGTGACTGTTGCATCACTGGATCCTCACTAGAGAGAGTTGATGGCCGGATCCTTAATTGCAGAGCTGCACCTCCAAGCCCCTGTAAGACAATAATACACTGGGAGTAACATCGGGGGTGTTTCTCGATAAAAAAAACTCTGATGCCTAAGTCAACGAAGATATAAGAGGGAAAATAAATAACTCCAGTGGAGAAAAAAGAAAGAAAACAGAAAACTAAGGAAGATGGAGCAAACCAGAGACGAAAAAAAGGAGAAGTCTAACTAAGAAGAAATAGAAGAAGCCCTTTAGCTGCTGATTTTAACTCCTTATATAGGGCCCTTGGGAAGTGGGTGATATAACTTAGCATCGGAGAATGAAAATTACGGGACACTCTGTCTTGGGGCAGTGTGTTAGTTGCTTTTTATTTAAGAGATGTGACGTCTGCAGGGCCTACTGCTATTGGGCCGTCTGAAGTTTGGCTAAAGATAGGGATATATTACAAGGGTCCATCAGGGTGAAGTTTTTTACTGCAGGATCTCTGGTTATTAATCATTCCCATTTTTAGTGATCTCCAAGGGCTGATGACGGGGTCATATTTTCTCAAGAGGCTGACAGGATTTCAGAAGGGACACGAGATAGTAGCCTTAAAAGAGACATTCGAGAATCTTGAGCAGCGGACAGTCAAGAATCTTGAGAGACATTAGTTAAAAATCCTGGGAGGTATGCAGTCAGCATTCCTGAGAGGTGGGTGATCGAATAACACTGTTACGAGAGTCAGGGATAACAGATGTCTACCTGGGAGGCCTCCATGTGTCATCCAGATTTTTATCCAAACATCCAGTCCCCCAATTTCTGGTATAAGACTTAAGGGTCTCTCATTAAAAACTATTTACCTGATTGGGTAGATCTTAGTAGTCGATTCGTTTTCAGGAGCTACGGCTTCTTGAGAATCTGAGAGAGTTGAAAGGCTATCAAGAGGCTGGGCGTGTCCCAGTTAGTGTGCCTGCGCATTGATAATTTTTGATGACCTGTCTTATCCTGACTCCTCGATAGTCTCTCTTTCATTAAATACGGACTGCCCAACTATCACCTTAAAAGTTTATCAGTCTGCGAGTTGTCACCGCTTCGAGTTTCACGAAATTAAAATCAAATTACTAGATGTCCACATATCAGAAAAGTCATGGCTAGGGGTCGGATCACCCTCGAGCAACGAAGTCATTTATGGGATTTAGACACATAGCAATCCCCTGACCTTAGAGACCAACGTTTGAGACTAGGGTCTTTATCAGTATAAAAACCCTCTTTTCTCTCTCTCTCATTCATCTTTTGCCTCTCTAAGTTCCCGTTACTGCTTTGTCGGTGCTCTAAAACTGTTTACATTTTTTATCTGAGTTATCGATGCTATTCTTCCTTTATTTGCTTTTTTGTTTTACGAGTGTGTTATTCTTCTTCGTCCTCCTTGCAAACTTTACTTCTCCTCATCTCATTTTTGTGACTTTGTAAGATATGGCTTTAGATTTTTTTTTTACGCTTTTGCTGGGCTATTTCTAAAAATTTTATGAGAAGTTTGGTTTCTGGAAAGAGGGGTTGACACCCTTGTTTCGTTGGGTGATTTGGGGGACTATTGGAATGTCGGTCAATATTTTCATAGATTTGGTTTTTTGATGGTTTTTTCTGTTTCTAGTGAAGATTCGGACTTCTGTAATGAGTTTTTTACGTAGGTTAAAAATTAGATAATGAACAGTCGAGGAAACCCGTTGGATACTGCTCGATCCAGGATGGAGTCTGCACAGGATCCCTTATCTGATCATAAAGAGGGTGAGAAGTACAAAGGGGCTTCTGAATAGGCAAGAGCTAGAGGTCTAAATAAGGCTGACTGGTATCCTTTCACAGTAACTGAGGCGAACCTTCACACTTACAAGAGACTATTTGCAATTCCTAATCACGTGTAACTCAGGGTGCTACAAACCCATGAGGTTCCAAGTGTCCTGGCTCCCGGGAAGATTGCTATAAATGAGGTCCACCTATTGATTGGAGCTTGACTCCCTCTGCAATGATACTTTATCAAGATCTTTGAAGCTTTCGGCATCTCTCCATACTAGCTCACTCTGAACAACTGGAGAATCCTGAGTGACCTGTTCATCCTAAAGGCCAGAGCAGGACTACCTACCCCCACTCCTGTCGAGGTGTTACACCTCTATATACTCAAGAAGATGTTAGCCAGTACCCTGGGTGATACTTTTTACAAGTTCGTCAGGGGTACTAGACGAAGATAAAGGGGAACCCTTCATTTAACAAGAACTAGAATGACCATTAGTTCATTGCCAGTGAGGATTGGACTGGATCGCCTCAGGGTCCGATCCTTTCCACCTTCGAGGAGATAGGTATCACCTCGAATATCGAGTCACTTTGTTGAATAAATTACTTCAGTCATGTTAATTACTGATTGATCTTCTAATACAGACATTGAAAGAGACCAGCCTGATATTCCGATCAGTGTTGTAGGATTGTTGCTAAATCTGATTGTCATGGATGTCCGACAGATTTTGAGTAGGGAGAGCCTGGTAAGCCTTTTTTTCTGGTCAGCTTTAACAAATTCCTGAGAAGTCGTTCCTGACCAGGATCTTGGATCTCTTCTAGCTATTGGAACTGAAGGATCCCTACTGGATAGGAGGCAAAGGGTGGTCGACATCTTGAAGGGGCTACTTTTTGAAGGGGGATCCAAAACAGCCTGGGCCATCGATGCCCAAACTAAGGCCCCTGGGGACAAAAGAAAGGGGCTCGCAAAGGGGGATCCTAAAAAAGGCTCCCGAGAAGGAAGAAAAGAAAATCGAGCGTCCAAAGAAAAAGAGAATATTGATAAAAAAGTAAAATAAGGAGGAAAATGGCGTCCACGGGGGGGTAATCTTCCTCAGGTTAAGGATAAAGGTAAAAAAGGCATCCACGGGGGGGTGGATGACCAGGCTGACAGGAGGACGAAAAAGAAAACTGATTGTCCTTATCCTTCTTCCCCCTAGTAGGTACATAGATAAAATCCCTCAGCCAAGAGGAGAGCGCTTCAGTCTCCCAGGTGATGGGATCGGGGATGCACAAAGCCCTTGGGCAGAGCCAAGAGAGCTAGCCTGGTCAAAAAAGAGCGGTGAATCAAGTTCAGGCCCCAGAAGCTGGTGTAAATAATAACGGGGGTTAGGGCCAAGAAAACATTGACCCGACTGACAAGAATGTAGGTGATTCCCCCCCCCCCAACCCTAAAGGACAATAATACGGAGGAGGATAAGCTCTAATGAGAAGATCTTGCGGAAGGCAAGAGGAAGAATTTTGGTCACCTTCTTTATCTGATAAACGAGGCGAGAGAGGTGATCTCTCCCTGTAGGGGCAAATCTACATCGGACGGGTCCCTATTGCAGGCCCTGGGTAGTCTGAGCATGTATGCTCACAAAGTAAATCCTTATACCCCTGGTCTTTTGTATCTAATAGGGATCGTTCTATTTCCTACCCAAGATACTAACTTATCTGATTCTCCTTATGCAAAATGCATTCTTGTTGGATCTCTTTATAGAGGACTTTCATAATGCAATAAAAGTTCGAGAATGGACATTCAAGGTTATCAAGAAACTCGAGAAACAGACCCAGAAAAAATTGAATACTATTCAACAAGAGGTGAATCAAGGGAAGGTAGAATTAGAGGCTAAGGTCTCTGTTCTAGAGGGTGAAAGGTCTCAGTGGGCTATCGAGAGACAAAGCCTGACTTTCAAGCTCTCGTCTATCGAGGTCTTAGCCCAAGCACTGTCAATAGGTAATGACCATCTTGAAGAGGGGAAGAGAAGAAGCCTCATAGGCAAGCATAACCAGCTGATTGACCTCTACAGGTTCCTTAAGTTAGATGAGGAATGCCTGAAGGAGCAGTTGATCTCCAGCATCGATGGGTACAATAAGCTATCAAAGGAGCGAAATTCTTTAGAAGAAGAGTTGAAGGAGGCACGGGGGTCTTTAAAAACGCTGAAAAAGGAGAAGAAAGAGGTCCTAACTCAGTTGGAGTCCCTGTATGACCAGGGGGTCGATGATGGCCTGGACCTGACAAGCTCCCTCTATCTGCAAGAATACCATAACTTAGACCTTGATGGTTGTTCATCCAACTAGGTCGGGAGGTTTCAGAGGCTTTAAGTTCGTATGCTCCGAATGTTCTGCCTGAGATCACAGAGCAAAATATTGACCCAACTGCTAATGAGAAAAAGGGAAGGAGCGACCAAGGCCAATCAACTGAAGACCCTTATTTTGAGGCAGTCGAGGCACAAGGTCATCAAGAGCAAATGACAAACGATCAAGGTCCCCCCTTGGTCCCCCAAGAAGAGTTAGATCCTGTAAAAATCTTCTCGGATGAAGAAGAAGAAGACCTCTCCCTAAAGTACCCCTGACTAATCCCCCAGTAGATGTTGGTCTTATCTTTGTTGTTATAACTATACAATCTTTTGTAATTAGCCATCCAAGAGCAATGTATACCGACACTTTTTGTACTTGTATACTCATAATGAATGAACAAAAGTATTATTTCATTCCTACTTGTTTGCTTTAATTCCGACCATACGTGAATTTTCTTTGAACTACGTATTTGTGAAATAGAATATTTTGAATTGATAGGACATCCTTCAATCAGGATGCAGCTGGTAGTCCAAGGAAGATTAGGCAGGCTCAGAATCCAACTGGGAGAAATGTCAAAAAAAAGGTTTTTGAGTAGTGTCATCCTTGGGGGTCAACTAGTGTTAGGGGATTTTAATTTCAACACTAAGAGATAAGATCGACGCGGGCTAGGGTTTAGGATACCCGACCACATGTAGGTCTTAGACTCTCAGGATGCTTGAAGACTCAGACTAGTGTTAGGGAATTTTAGGGTTTCAAGGCTAACCATAACACTAGGAGAAAATGTGACGTGGTTCAGGGCTTAGAATGCCTGGCCCCGTGCCAGGTTTTAGGCTCTCAGCCTGCTTGACACAGTACGGGAGCTTATAAGGTCTGACGTAGGTCAAAGACTTAGACTAGTGTTAAGGAATTTTAAGGCTTAAAAATCAATCGTAACACTAGGAGTAAAAATGGATGTGGGTCAGGGCTTAGGATGCCTGATCCTGTGTTAGGTCTTAGGCTCTCAGTCTGTCTAATACGGTGCAGAGGTTTATATGGCCTGATACGGGTCAAAGACTCAGACTAGTGCTAGAAGATTTTAGGGCTTAAAAGCCAACCGTAACACTAAGAGTAAAATTGAACACGGGTCAGGGTTTAGGATGCTCAATCCCGTGCCAGGTCTTAGGCTCTTAATCTACCTAATACGGAACGGGGGCTTATACAGCCTGACGCGCGTCAGAGACTCTGACTAGTGTTAGAGGATTTTATGACTTAAAAGCCAACCATAACACTAGGAGTAAAAATGAACGCGGGTTAGAACTTAGGATGCCCGATTCTGTGCCAGGTCTTAGGCTCTCAATCTGCCTGATATGGTGCGGGGGCTTATACGGCTTTACGCAGATCAAAGACTTAGATTAGTGTTAAGGGATTTTAGGGCTTAAAAGCCAACCGTAACACTAGGATTAAAAATGAACACGGGTTAGGGCTTAGGATGCCTGGCCGCCCGTGCTGGGTCTTAGACTCTCAGTCTGCCTAATAGGGTGCGGGGGCTTATACGACCTGACACGGATCAAAGACTCAAAAAGATGTTGTACAATGCTTCTTTACTTGCAATCAAAAGTACAAAGTCTTATTATCAAATATTTGAGTACATTACAAGTGAAGCATCCTGAGGAGAGACTCATCTCAGGGGTAATATTTTTTCAATATCTCAGTATTCCATAACTTATTCAAGATACTATCGTCTGACCTTGTCAATTTGTTCGTCTTTGGCCTGACTGCCCTAATTACTTAATAGGGACCTTCCTAATTAGCGCCTGAAGATCCCTCGGTTGCCACCCTTGTATTCAGAGTGATCCTTCTGAGAATAAGATCTCCTTTTTTGAAAGATCGAGGTTTAACCTTTCTATTATAGGCGCGAGAGACTCTTTACTGATGGGCAATCATACGCATAAGAGCACGATCTCTGACTTCCTCGCATAAATCGAGCTTTAGGCGCATGGCTTATCGATTCCCTTCTTCATCAAAGTAGAGTGTGTGAAAATTGGGGATGTCCATCTTAATAGGAATGACTGCCTTAAAATCATAGGCCAACAAATAAGGTGTTTCTCCCGTGGCAGTTTTTGTCGTCGTTCTGTATGTTCATAGGATTTTCGGAATCACATCTACCCAGGCTCCCTTCCTCTCTCCCACTTTCTCTTTAATAACTTCTTGATTATTTTCTTAATTGCTTCCACTTGCCCATTTGCTTTAAGGTAGGCAGGAGAGGCGAGCCTAAGGTCAATGTTCCAATCCCAGTAACAATCTTCCAATCCTCTATTATCAAATTGCTTTGCATTATTAGCAATCAGCACGCTAGGAATGCCGTGTCTATAGAGGATATTTTTGTGAATGAAGGTAATCGTGTTCCTTCCAGTGATCTTGGACAGGTGCTCTGCTTTTATCCATTTCGTGAAGTAATCAATAGCCACGATAGAGTATTTCGCCTGAGCTCTGGCGGTTGGGAAACGTCCTATCAGGTCAAGCCCCTATAGGATGAATAGTTAAAAGCTGAGCAGGGTTGTCAGGTTCTCAAGAGGCTGCCTCAGGACGTCAACATGGACTTGACAAGCATGACACCTGGGACCAGGTTGTAAGCGTCTTGCTTCATGGTAAGTCAGAAGTATCCTTGTCTCAGTACTTTAAAGGCCAGGTTTTTGCTGCCACTGTGATTCTCGCAGAATCCCTGGTGCATCTCTTCCAATGCTTCCTTTGCTTCTGATGGCGCGAGGCATCTTAAGTAGGGAGTGCTAATTTCTCGTTTATAGAGAACACCATCTATTACTGTAAACCTAACGACCTTCCTCTTGATCCTGAGAGCCTCGTTTTTGTCGGGAGGTAGTAGTCCTCTTTATATCTCTGGATGAGGTCCATCTAAGTAGATGGCTCTTCCCTAGTCATTATCACTATATCGTCGTTTGGATGACTGATGCTTTTTTGATCCAGGGTCTCTACAGGGATCATTTTTGAGATGTCTCCCGTGAGTTTTAAGGCTAGCTTTGACAATGCGTCGACTCGGAGGTTCTCAGATCGAAAAATTCTCCATGATTTCACCTTAGTGAATCTGTTCATTAACTTTTGAGCTCTTGAAAGGTAAGCCCTTGTGTTCTCTTCAAGGGATTGGTAGGTACCATTCACATTGTTTACCAAGAGCTGAGAGTCACTGTTAACTATGAGAACACGTACCCCGATTTTCAATGCTGTCCTTAGTCCTACCAACACAGTTTCATATTCTGCTTCGTTATTAATAATAGGAAAGGAAAATCTGTGAGCATACATAACCTCTTCTCCTTCGGGGCCTACTAGGATGACACCTGCTCTGCCTCCTGATCTCAGTTAGATTATGTACCCAAGTATAGGTAGTCTTGTTGTAGAATAGTCCGGTGAGTCCAAGTGTTGTATCCACAGGGAGTGTTTTTTCCAAGGGTCAAATTGGTTATGTTCGAGCCAATGTCCAATAGCAAAAGGTAGAAGA
>JAVXUL010149465.1:0-14210 GCA_035590515.1 Trichilia minutiflora
TTTTCTCTGAAATCACTCCTCTAACTTCCTACGACTTCCCCGACTCCAATACAACCCAAACAACATCTTAAAACCAACCGAAAAGCCGTAAATCTACGAAAAGGCATACGAAAGTACATACGAATCAAAACTCATAAAATGCAAAAAGGAATATGCAGACGGGTTAGAAATGGAGCTACGAACCTCGTGGTGTGGTTGGTTTCCTTCAATTTGGCCCGGAACACCGAAAACCCTAATTTAAGCTCTGAAACCTTAGCTTCTCCCACTCGATTTCGGCGTCTCTTGCCGCAAATTGAAGCTACCAACGCGTTCGAGAGGTCGAATGTGGCATGATGGCGAAGAGAAATCGAAGAAATGAAGAAAAACGAAAGGGGCGTGTGTGAGTAACAGAGGAACAACGAAGGAGGAGAAGGGAAGAGAAAAGAGAAGAAAAACAAAAAAATGAGGGGGCTCAGCCCTTTTTATAGAAATGGGGGCAAAATTACCATTTTATCCCTGATTATTTAAGAAAAGAAGCTTCCAGACGAGGGTATTTCAGACTTTTTGCACGATTCGATCGACCGAACCTCACTCTTTGTTCGACCAAATTGATGTTTTGTTCGATCAAAATAACCCTTCGTTCGACCGAGACTTCGTGAGCTCTCTGGAAATTTGGTGTATTTGATTCGGTCGACCAAACCAAGCTTTCATTTGATCGAATCCCATTCGTTCGAACAAACCACCCTATTCGTTCGAACAAATGCTTCCCACCTTGAGTTTTCTCTTGCACTCAAGTTTTAGATCAATCTTTGACATCCATTCTCAGTCCTTAATCATTCTAACCTTTTCTAAATCTCAATTCAACCCTTGAAATATTAAAATCCTTACAGAATCCAAACGTATGTTTCTGAAAAGATGAAAATACCCTTACTTAAAAACAAGGGGTGTTACAGCTATGATTAAATCTATCTGAATTATACTAGCTATTACTACATACCATGATTTACAGATTTAGCATATGGATATGAAAACAGCATTCCTCAATGGGTATCTTGAGAAAAATATCTACATGTAGCAACCAGTTGGTTTTATATCCATTACAAATAGAAATAAGGTATGCAAGTTGCATCTATCTATTTATGGATTGAAGCAAGCTTCTCGTAATTGGAATAAATGATTTGATGATGTGATCAAATCGTATAGATTTGAACAAAATCTAGATGAACATTATGTTTATAAATAGGTTAAGGATCATGCCATTATGTTCTTCATATTGTATGTGGATGATATATTATTAATGGATAATGGTATTGAAATGATGGCTGAGACAAAAATTTGGTTATCCAGAACCTTTTCGATGAAAGATCTTAAAGAAATGTCCTATATTTTAGAAATTCACATCTATAGAGATAGAGCGAAGAGGGTAATAGGATTATCCCAAAAGATATAGATAGAAAAGATATTGAAAATGTTCAGTATGTAGAACTCTATAAGAGGTCACATACCTTTCAATCATGGTCTTAATCTATCTAAAGATATGGGTTCAAAGGCTGCTGAAGAGGCATAACGGATGCATAGTATTATCTTATGCTTCGATTATACATAGCTTAATATACATAATGCTATGTACACGACTTGATATATCATATACTATAAGTATTACAAGCAGATATCAGGCCAATCCTAAAGAAAAGCATTGGTTAGTCATTAAAACAATCCTTAAGTACTTGCGAATGACTAAGGTTTAATTCTGAGTTATGGATCTTAAAAGTTGAGTATTCAGGGATACTCAGATTCTGACTTTTAATTAGATCTGGATGATAGAGAGTTTATATTCGATTTTATTTTTGTATGTAATAAAGGAGCTATTAGTTAGAAAAGTTCCAAGTAAACTATAATAGCAGACTTCATTACTGAAGCTGAATATATTGCCTTTTCTGATGCAACAAAAAAGGTTGTTTGGATGTCAAAGTTCATGTCTGAATTTGGTATTGTTCCTAATATGAATTATCTGATAACTATATTCTGTGATAATATTAGGGCTATCGCACGGCAAAGGAACTGAGAGCATACCAAAAATCTAAACATATTTAGCGTAAATATCACATTTGGAGAGAGTTCGTTAGAGTTAGAGAGATATTAATTCAGAAAACTCCTTCAACGGATAATATAGTTGATCCTCTGACTAAAACTATGACACCGAAGCAGCTGGACCATCATCTTGAGAAGATGGGTGTACGATACAATAGCAAATGACTTTGGTATAAGTAGAAGATTGTTAATGTATATCCTATAAACCATTCGTATTGTCGATTTTAGGGCTAATAATCTTGTATAAACTCTTTAATTTTAATGAAAGAATGTGCTCGTTATTTACATTCGTTTGTTACTTCCTTTATTTTTCCATGCAATTGAATAAAGAATGTATGAAAATCGTTTGGATAAATTTATTTAAGTGGTAAATAAAATTATTAAAGTCATTTCTTACATACGTGATATTGATTGAGCAACTATATCATATAGTAAGTATACTAGATACCGTCTAATGATATCATATGATGATATATGTAGGTAGACAGTATGGGCATTGTCATAAGAGCATTAGTGTGGATTTATAGTTTGTGAACTATTTATTAAACATGACCAAATATCAACAAATCAAATGGTATGTATGTAGTAAATGATTTGTCGATATATTGCAATAATGTGCGATGTAATCCTTTGATCTGAGACGTTTAGAATCAAACTCTATATGGATAGGTACATTTCATATAATCTATAAGTGCAAGGCTAATCACGCCTTATATAAGAAGTCAATTTTGGTATACTTTGTTTATATAGGTATTCAGTTGACAGTCAAGATGGGATCCGTTGGCTTAATATATAGGATTGAGAGTTTCCATTGACTCTGTCCAAGTCAAGTTCTTAATCGAATATCGATATAATGTCTGGAATATAAGTTGTTAGCTAAAGCAATCATAACATATGATTGACGATTCGCATTGATATCGTGATTAGGGTTTTGATATTTCATAAACCTTTACCCAAGTAGGATTTGATAACGAAAGGATATTATCATATGTTATGTGCAATCAATGAAAAGTTTTATGAATATATTTTTTCATCACGACTTAGGGAATATCGCGCATTGCTAGATACTAATCATAGTCGTTAAGCATCGAAATATTCAAAACTGAAATTGTTAGTGTCATAGCCCAAAATCCCTGGACTATAACTGGCAAGAGACAAGGCTGGCATTATCTCCTAAGCCTCTTATTGAAATGAATGACTTACACTATCCATTTTATATGGATTAGAAAATGCATGTAAGATATAGACACACAACTACTCATGTAATGCACCTTAAACTATTTAAACTAAGAAATGGGACTTAATGTTCATAAACATTCATACCTAACTCATAAATACAAATCAATATGTTTATATAACTACTAAACCGATGAAATTCAAAATACGCTACATTTCCTATTTACAAACTGACCATGCATGACTAGACCCAACCTTAATGACTGCACTCCAAGATCCTGCTCCATTTGTCTGTCTTCCATATAATAATTAAGATACCTACAAAATTGAGGTGTGATGGGGGGATAAGTATTTGAGAAGACTTAGTAAGTATATCAAAATATACATGAGGTTATCATATAAAAACATTAATTTAATTTAAACAATTAGTACGCATACACACAAAACATACTTGTCATCATATATGTGTACATATATATCGATATCTGTACATATTTATTATAAACATAAAGAACATATACCTTACCTTAATTGATTATGTGAAACAAAGTATGTTCATTCATCATAAACATCACCTCATAGGAATCTGTATATAATACACGTATCATATCTGTATTTGAATGTGTATGGCATATATATCGTAAACATTTATCGTAAGAACTATCTCATATGTATTTATATATCATGCATATATATATATATATATGTCATATTTTTGGTCTATATCCAAGGCTATGCACTTGATCCGATAGAGGGACATGTCTGGTCTATGCCCATAGTAGCACCTTTGTTGTCGGATAGAGGGACAAATCTGGATGGTATGCACATATCATGTCTGGTCCATGTTCAGGGCTATGCATTTTGCCGGACAGAGGGACAGTCTGTGCCCAAGGCTATCCACTTGACCAGGCAAAGGGACAATCATATCTGGATCCATGGATCAATATTGTGGCACATACACGCATGCGATCATAATCATTAAAAAGAAATAATGAAACATAAAAAAATTCCACTCACATAAAATTCTGTATATATACAATCTCATAGAATATACATAACACTTGTCTTATAGGACATTTTCATATCATCCATAACAATATACATAGTAAATTATCTCTTAGTCTCTTAATTCTGTGTTAGTTATACTGTATTTTCATTCTTTGGAGAACTAACTTTTAACGCTTTCGTATTCGTTTCATGTTAACATACATCCTCGAGCAGTGCATAAAGCTTGATTAATCATATCATGCTAAGAGAACATATATTTAAACAACTACATTAGGTCTTCTCCAAGCCTTAATCCCATATATCGTATTAGCACTTCCAAAGGTTCTCGATAACATAACACATTATTCCTATACATATCATTTTAATCATGAGCATAATTATAAACATCATATTTAAAAGAATAAAGAGAATATAATTATTCTACTCCCAACAAAAAATTATAAATATTACCTATGTCTACCACAAGGGACCACCATTATGATTATATTCTAGTTTATATTGCCCCAATGCAATAAATTATAAGTTTTTCAAGAACAACCATAGAGTCGATGACACAAAGGAGTAGAAAAAGGATAAAGGCATATCCACTTGATACCAAGTATGCTAAAAAAAATGTCTGAGATGCAGCTTATGGGTCCCAAGATTAGCTCCACTAACGCTGTCATCACTGCACTCAATTTTCACATACATATGTGTCATTCATTATTCGTATAAATCAAAGTTCATAGGTAAATCATATCACAAAGTTCACAAACTCATATCCGCATACACATATGCTATACATTTATAATCATTTACGATACATCCAGTCATCATAGAATTCATACATGTCAAGCATTATAGATTGACATCCGTTTAGGATATTGTTATCCCATTCAAAATCTAGATAACCATTCATATACACATTGATATATATATATATATATATACACCATATAAGCTATTCATTTCGTAAGCCATAAAACACACAGATGAGCACATCAATAACTAACTTACAAGCATTCATAAATTGTCCATTTACTTGTTTATTCATATCTCTATGCTATGTTATCAGCTAAGCTAACAAAATCTGACACAAATCGCTACTGATCATACACATGTATTGGACTGTCACTAATACCTTACTTATTATTCTTTACTAGGAGAGGAAGTTGTCGCTCTACTTAAACAACACAATGCCAATACAAGGTATCATCAAACCAAATCGGACACTACTAAAATTAACATACGAGATCGAAAGCTATGATAATGGCCTCTTGACCTCGATCATTCATACATACATCAAAACAGTGATCTGTGGATCTCACAACTCATGTCACAAGATATCTCCAGTCATCTATTACTAATACAGCAATCAATACATCATTTAGTTATTTTATCAAACACTTGGTAGGCAATCGTCATATCTTCTTATATTTTATATAATTGTATACAACTCACTACAAAGTTTTATAATTCATTCATCTCATCACGCATTGTACTTTTCTCGACAACATTCCTAATCGTCACATTGATAATAAATCAACATCTATAGTCACTTAAATATTTCATCGAACACTTGGTATGTCAAATGCTTTTAACCAATCTTTTTTTAAATTTTAAGTCTAATACACCCAATAGTATAATCATCCAATAACACAACTCTAAAAACAATCCGATGTTACCAATCAAAACAACCATTTCAAGCTAAACAACCAAATCAATCAACTTATAAATCAATCTATATATTTATCTTAAATTCATGAAAAACATAGGTTTCATAGTAAAAACTACTCACTAGGAGTTTATTTGGCCATTACGAGATAAAATTCTTGATTTTTGATGTCGAATCGTGGAGAAAATCAAAATTTTACCCAAGCTATAGTAGAGCTTTGGGCACTATTCTGAGGACTTTTCTAGCATTATATAATCGATAGTTGATTATTCTCATCAACATAAGTCTAATGGCGCATATCAATTTGACGTATGTGTGCGAAGTTATGGCCAAAATACTCTCCTCTCTCTCTATTTTCTCTCTTCTTCCTTCTTTTCCCTCCCCTCTTTCCCTTCCAAATGAATTCCCAATAAAATGAACCCCCTATGGCCCACTTATAGGCATTTAGGGTAAAATTATCATTTTGAGATAAATTGCTCTTCAGGGGTAAAACGATCATTTCTCATCCCGTTTTGCATTCTGACGTCTGTTTTGCTATCTGTCTCTATAGCGGGCTTTGTTTCCCACCCCAACTTCATTACTGAAATATTTATCACCTTCTTTGAAGGTCTTCTGCATCCTCAATTTTTGTTTTCGTTCATTTTCGACCTTTTTTCATCTAATTTTTCACAAAAACGTCATAACTCCATCATTCTTTATCCAAATTAAGTATCGTTTTTGGCATTGGATTCTACACATTATAACCATCCTACCAGTCTCAAAACATCCGAAAAACAAATTGACTATAGGGGTGCTGCTTTGGAAATCAAGCCGTAATTTTGCCCATTTAATCAGAAAATATTATAACTCTCTCAATACTTATCTAATTCAAGCGTCATTTGTAGCATGATCATTTAGATGTTACAAGCTTTCATACGGTATTCACCAGTGTAAATTTTGATATTGCTACAGTAACCATGCCCAAATGATCAAAATATCCCTAGCCCATTTCTATTCACTTCACGCCTCAATTAACACGCCAATCATAAAATTATGCTTATATTTTATAAATCAATTACTACACACTCATACAAGATGAATAACACGATAATTAACACCTGGGTATGTATTTTTAAAGAAAACAAAAATACCCCTCATGGATAAAATAACAAAATATCCTTAAACTAACATATGGGGTATTATATTCACCGTCCCTTATAAAAGATTCATCCACGAATCTTGATTTGAGCCCATTATCAAAGAATATATAATATCATAAAATTTTTGAATTCTCAATTAGATACCAAACTTGATGATACTACCCAATAACATCCATTACGAGAGATTATGGATGTTCTGATTTTCTATATTTAATGGATTTATTGCAAGCATTGTTTGATATGTTATGATATATCGAGGCAGATTTAGCTTGAAATAGTTTTGTAGCCAACTCTCCTTCAATACGATGGTGGTGGTTCAGGAATAAACCAGACAAAAGCTGGTGGCCCTGAAATATCCCAATCCGATGAGGGCAGGAAGTATGCTGAGGCGAGGGAGTCTGAGCAAGGAGCGACTTCTAGCAGGCTTCTAGGATGGCAGGGGACAGAAATGAATAAAATTCCACATCGAAATGGGAGAGAAAGTTATTGGGCTATATATGTAGAGTTAGAACCAAGTTGTGAACAAGGCCTTTCAGGATGGGTGGTAGTCTGTTTTCAAGAACTACACAGTTAAGCATACTTGGACGAGAGCAGTACCAAGATGGGTTACCTCTTGGGAAGTCCTTGTGATAACCCATTTCAAGAACAAAATCTTGAGACCCCAAGGGTTGGGTTAAAGTAGACAATATCGTTGACAAGCATTGAACCGGGTGTGATAGTTGGAGAATAAGTGTTCGGAGTAAGCTCACAGTGAACCTTCATGGTCCATCACAAATCCTGAAGCATTTTTTAATAAGAGAAAGAGATAAAATATTATCGAGAAAGGGCTAGCATCCTCATGATAATATAGAAGAGGATGAATCAAATACATATAAGTTTTATATGTATTTATTATTTTTAAAGAGTTAAAAAATTGATATAACGATATCTTGATGTAATTTAGGTAAATTACATACCAAATTTGATAATAGAGATTATCAAATATGTTAAAATATAATTTTAACACAAAATGATTAATTCTAAGTTAAAATATTTAATTTAGATAAAATAACTATTTTGCCCCTATGTGATATATTATGTAATTTAACATAAATTACATTTCAAAAAAATGACAATTATGATTATCAAATATATTAAAATATAATTTTAATATAAAATTATAAAATCTAAATTAAAATATTTATTTTAGACTGAAATGACCATTTTACCTTTATGTGTAAATTGACTAAGGGCATTGTGGTAAATATATCATAATCGTAATTTATAAAAATTCATAATATCAATAAAATTGTTAATTAATAAGTCAATTTTTTAATATCTTTAATTGTTAAAGAATGAGATAAATATGGAATATATATTAATGGTTAATATTGAAATATTTGACAAATTTTGGTTTGTCAAATTTAAATATATGTGTTAAATATTTATTGGTTAGTTTATATTATGGTTGCACCCATCTATTGTAGATGTGGTTGTATCACATAAATTTCAATTAAATAATAATAATTATTTAATTGAAAATAAAAATAAAAATATTTCATTGAAATATTTCATTTTATTTTTATTTTCATAAGAAAATTGAAACAAAAATCAAGTTTTCTTTTCCTCCGTGAGCGTCCACTTTGAAAAAATGCATGAGATGGTGCAAAGTGAAGAGGGCTTATACTTTTAAGCCTTAATTCCATCAAATCTTCAAGCTTGGGACGGAAATCTTCAAAGCTCTATCTTAGTTCCAATTAATTTCCATTAATTTCCTTTATTAGAGCATAGGATGTTCTTGAGAAAAACTTATATTTTTACATGATTAGGCCATAGATAAACCTTCATCTTTAACTTCTTGTTGAATTCTTTCGATTTTTTCAGCCAAGTGTTGTGCTATTGTGCTCTTCATATGATCTCTCGGTAGTAAATTAAGTCAATAGCATATCTTGGGACTTTTTGATAGATTACTGAAAATGGTGATCTCTCGGTAGAACTATAAGCTGTATTGTTATAACCAAACTTAGCTTGAGCTAGTGCGAAATCTCATTATCTTGGTCGGTCTTCATAAATACTCCGAATCATATTTCTAAATATTTTATTCATAGATCTTGTTTGCCTATCGGTTTGTGGATGTGCTATACTACTAAATTTGAGCGACGCATCAAATAATTTTCACAATGTTGTCCAAAAATAACTTAAGAATCGTGTATCACGATCAAATATTATAGTCTTAAGTACCCCATATAATCGAACAACCTCTCAAAAGAATAGCCTAAAAGCACTACTAGCATCCATTGTTTTCCAGCATATGATGAAATGTGCCATCTTTGAGAATCTGTTTATTATAACAAACACCAAATCCATATCCCGTTATGTGCAAGAGAGACCAAGTACAAAATCTATAGAAAGGTCCTCCCGAATACCCTTTGAAACTGGCAATGGTATATACAATCTTGTATTCTGCCTTTGTTCTTTTGAGACTTGATAAGTATGACATCATTTGATGAACTACTCCACATCCCGTCTTATTCTAGGTCAATAGTATCTTTTTCTCAAAGTCTCAAATGTATTATCCTGGTTTAAGTGTGCAGCGAATCCACCTCTATACAAATCTCGAATTAGCGTTTCCCATATTAAAGTTTATGGGATGCAAAGTTGATTCCCTTGTATTAGATACCCCTCATAAATGTGAAAATTCTCAGAAGTTTGATGATTCTTTACTTTTGCCTGCACTTTGCCAAAATCGAGATTATTTTTATACAATCCTCTCATTTTTCCAAATCCAATGATTTTTCATCTCAAGATTTTCATCAAGGTTGCTCTTCAACTCAATACATCCGCCACCTTATTTTGTACCCAGCTTTATAGACTAACTTAAAAGGAAATTTCTGTAAAGATGTCAATTATCGAGCATGCATGTCGTTGCTAATTCTCTTTTAACTATTAAGAAACTTCAAAGCTTGATAGTCGGAGTATACAACGAACTCTTTACCTATGAGGTAGTATTCCCAATACCTCAATGTTTGTATAATTGCATAAAACTCCTTGTCATATGTTGACCATTGTTGTCGGGCATCACTAAGCTTCTCACTAAAATAAGTGACGGGCAATTTCTCTTGAGATAATACTGCCCTAATAAGCATGTACACAAATTTGTTACCTTCTTTATTGCTCAACTCTATCAACTCTTTAAAACTTTTATATCTTGTTAACATCTTATCCAAAACCCAAAATATACCACTATCACTATCTATTTTATAGATTATCCACTAATGGTCTCGTCCATGATACATTGAGATGGACTAGAAGCATTATTCAACCCATATAACATGACTAACCACTCAAATAAACTATACCAAGTTTTGAATTTAGTTTTCCATTCCACTCTAAGTTTGATTCTCACTTTAGCCATTACCAAATAAAATTTATGCTGCATAAAAAGCTCCAATAACATAGAAGAAATTCTTTTTCAGAACAATCTCTCCTATTTTTCCTTGAGAAACTTTTAACCTTTAAGTCATATTCGAAAGTAATTTACCTTTTTGCTCTACTTGTTACACTCGTTCTAGAGCATATATTACTTTATTTTTGGAGTCCCAAATATTACTCACTACCTCATATTGGCCAAAGTGAACCCATGACTTGATTCTAGTAAAATTCTCACACCACGTAATCTTTAATGCGTATTCAACCTTACCAATCAAGTTCTTAGCCAAAATCCATCTATCTAAGGGTTTAAACAAATTGATTTGAGCCAAAAGAAAATCAACTCTTGGTTTTAAATCCCATTGACATTGTATGTCAGGTATTGAAAATAACCCTTTTGGAATAACTTCTTGAGATTCGATTAACGATGGTTTAACAAACTTCATATCATATTCTTCTTCCTCAATAGGCACCTCCTCTAATGCCATCAATGGCGATCTTATGGGTTCATTAATATCATCAACTTTCTCATCTTTATCATCTTTATCATCCTCATCTTCATCATTCAGATCATATATGGCTTCCTCTATATCTTCCTTTCCTTAATTACAAATAAACTCATTCCCTTCAAACTCAACAGTTTCATAGACAAGATTATTCATAGGTGATTTAATTAGTTCAACTTTTCTATTAGGTTTACTAATATAAAATTTGGGTTCTTGTTCAAAATATACTTCTAACTGTTGATCCTAATAACATTTTTGAAACTGTAAAAACTCATATTACTCATAATTTAATGATAAGAATTTAGCCTGTAACATTTTTTGCATCTTACGCCAACTATATATAAGTGCCTTACCCTCTTTTCTTTGATTTTCTTGTACTTTATCCTACTAAATAATAGCTCTTCCCTTTAACCTATATGTAACTAACTTCACTTGTCTCTCCTTCGGAATATCTATATACTCAAAGAAATTTTTGACTTCTGACAACTAATCTAAAAATTCATCTTCATCTAAATAATCATAAAAAATTGAAAGGGTTACCTTAAATCGAAAATTCTCCCGCTCCCATTTCGCTCTTTGAGTACCAGTGAATTCTCTATTATAACCACCATGGCCATAGCCTCTCATATTCCTTAGATTTTCTTGGTTACCCACATATTGGATACTTCCACCATATTCGTCCTTTGAGTTTTCTTCGTAAGTTGGCAGCTTACAAAGGAGAGGACTCCGTCTAACGACAGGTCGATCATGGGCAAACTCTCGATCACCATCACCTGCAACTCTCAGCTCCCTATTTACGCTCACCTGAAAGGTGTTTGAATCTTCTCAGATACTCTAAAAGTTTTTCTTCATAATAGCACTTCTTGTTTTATACCTTTCAAAGATCTTATACAACCTAGCCAGCGTCTCCATTCCTTGTTCATTGACATAGGAACGGTTGCTCCCTACTTCATCTATTATGGTTTTAAGATTACGCGTTCCTATTCTGATATCAAATTGATACAACGTGTAGCATGTTTATGCGAATCCAACACAAGATTGAAACTCAAAAATTTTGAAATCTACCAAAAAAATTATGAACACTCTAAAGTTTAGGAAAAATTTATATTATTCAAGAAAGAATTCTCTAAAATAATAAGCAAAACTTATTTCCCTAAACTCTACGATTAGAGCTCTTTTTATACTAACAAATTGGGATTAAGCCTAAAAAAATTGTCTTAAAAAATAAATTTATTCTTAAATTAAAATAAAATATAAAAAATAAATATATAAATTTATTAAAAAAATAAATATATTTTATTTTTTTATTAGATTAAATTTTAATTCTCTACCCTCTTTTTAATATTTTGATTTATACAATCCACGTCAATAACCCATCTAAAGACTGTTGAAGGTTTAAGAAATGTTGAGTTACTTTTATTTTCTCTCAATTCAAAATCAAATATTCAACCGTGTGATATTAGAATTAGTCAATCACTAAATATTTTTTATTGGAGTCACTTTTATTCTAACATATTATAGGGCTACGAGGTAGGAGCAATAAATCCAAAAAAAAAAAAGCATATTAAACGTTATTTTACTAATGCAACTTGGAATATTGATGCGAAGATAACAACCATTATTTTCATAATTGTAAGGTCTAGTCAAACGTAGATACAGCTTCTAAATATAAGTTAATGAAGATGAAGGCACCATAGATTACAAAAGCCATTTCTGGATATGCTATAAAAATAGGATGGATGTTGAACCCTTTTTAAGTTATTCTAATAAAAATAATACAATGTTGCAATCGTTGTCTAATGAAGAGACCATTCAGGGGGTATTAAGTATGTCTACCGATGACAATCATGATCGAGATAATAGTTATGTTTTATTAAATGTTTCTCTAAAAGAAACCTTTTAAGCAGTGGTAACTTAAAATAACTACTTGCCAGAACACGAAAAAGCTATATCAGATGGGACGTAGGCATTGCAAAAAGTAAGAGATGACTGAGGTTGAGTTTATTTTAAATAAGAAGAAGAGCAAAAGACTTTATTTCTTAATCTTATAAATTTTTTCTGTTATTTTTATATATTTAATTAGTTATTAATTTATATATTTGCGAGATACTAAATAATTTTTAACAAATATTATCTTGTACATTTTTACATAGGCTCAGGTTGGGATGGAAAGATTTTATTATTTAAGTGAGATTATTAATTTACCGAACATTCATTTATTAAAATTTTACTATATCTCTAATTTTTAATATAATTTATTTTTAATTATATATATATTTTTCGAAAACGTCCAAAAGGAGGTTAAATAGTGATATTTTTTTTTTTTTTGGACCGGTAAAGATATTATTGTTAAACATTCTAAATATGAATATATTTTCTTTCTATTTGTTGCTAGAAAATGGTTGACCTTATTTTATTTTGTTTGGTTTATCATTAAACTACATGTTGTGCTGGAGAATTTTTAGGGACTTTTCATATAGTAAGGCTTACTTTGATTAATTAAGACTTTAACCACAAAAGAGAGAGTTATAAGAGTGTTTAACTCTTCTTAGCATTTATTATTTATTAGATTTTAAAATTTTTTAAAAATTATTTAGGATCTTGACTTGATCAAAAGATAGAAAATTAATAGGATATTTGACTCGTTTCGGTATTTATTAATTATTAAAATTTTTTATAATTTTTAAAATTAATTAAAGTGTTAATGGAGAGAAAGAATTAACAGGACATTTATCCATCGTAGTGTTTATTAATTATTAAGATTGTTTATAAATTTATTCTAAATTTATTAATGTTTTAATTAAGAGAAAGAGAATTAACATGACGTTTGACATATCCTGTTATTTATTAATTATTACTTTTTTAAATTAATTTGAATTTTAACATAGAGAACGGGAATTAATAAGGTATTTAGCTTGTCTTTGTATTTATTAATTATTAAGATTTTTTAGAATTTTAGAAATTAATTAGAATTTTAATTGAGAGAGGGAGAATCAGCATAACTAGGGTCGTCAAACGGGCCGGGCCAGGCTTAATCGGTCCGGACCGTTTTGGGTCAAGCATTTAAACGGACGGGGTCGGACTGATCCGTTTAATAAACGGGTTGATATTCTCAACTCTAACCCAATCTGTCGAGTTACCGGGCTAAACGGGCCAGCCCGTTTATATTAAATAAATAAATAAATAAATTAATTAAATAAATAATAAATAATTATAATTTTTAAAAAAATTTAAAAAATTAATAAAAAA